>BQNB010019416.1:0-66874 GCA_026074375.1 Tanacetum coccineum | reverse complement strand
AAAGGAAGATGGATTTTGAACTTGCTGAGATCTTTTGAGTTTGTGTAACCCATGGATGACATAGCCGCCGTTGACATGGTGGCGCTACGGTGGTTGTACGATGGTGACAAGGGTTTAATATAGTGGCGTTAATTTCGGAGAATAATATGTTTTTTTAGGTTGGTGGAATCAGGTGCGAAAATGATTTTATATTTAAAGGGAAATGTGAAGTGGGGCCTACATCCTGAGATACAGGAAGGTGGCAGCTGCTTGTTTCTAATGTTGTTTCTACCAACAACTTTTGTCTTTCAAACAACCTTTTAGGTTTGAAATAAACGTTCATTCATGAGGGTGAGCAAAAAAAACCGAAATAACCGAAAAAACCGAAAACCGAACCGAACTACTAATTCGGTTCTCGGGTTGGATATGGGTTTGACAGTCTAAACCGAAAACCGAACCAAAAACCGAATTTATATAAATATATATATTTTTTATATATTTATATATATAAAAAGATCAATAAAATTTTATATAAAAATTAAGATCAATAAAATTTTATCCTAATATTGAAAAACACTTTTTATGTTTGAAATAATTTTTTTGCTAAATATATTTGTATATTTTTCTTTTTTTTAATAAATTGTGTAATTCGGGTAAACCCGAAAACCAAACCGAACCGAACTAGGATTCAACCGAACCGAACCGAAAACCGAATTTGAATTCGGTTTGGGTCAGTATATGGGTTGACCTTAAAAAAACTTTTAACCGAACTAACCGAACCGAACAAACCGAATAACCCGATAACCGAACCGATCAACACCCCTAATTCATGCGACTATTTGGATGTGTTTGCAAAATTAGCACTGAGTAAAACACTAGTTCTAAAGTACGGTTGTAAACGAGTCGAATCGAGCAGAATACTGTCAAGCTCGAGCTCGATTCGAATAGTAAAACTCCAGCTCGAGCTCAACTCGAGCTCGGTCGAGCTTTATATTTCGAGCTCGAGCTTGACTCGTCATATAAAACTCGAGCTCGATTATTTCCACATTTAAGGCTCAAACTCGATGAATACTCGGCATATCAAGCTCGACTAGACTCGTTTGTGTGAAAATTAAGTAAATATATGATATAAAAGAGTAAAAGTGTAATTTACTTGAAGCTCGATAAGGCTCGCAAGCTTCACGAGCAGAGTATTTTCGAGCTCAAACTGGACTCGAAAATATACTCTAGTAGCTCGAACTCGAGCTCGACTCGTTTGCATCAAGTCGATTTCGAGTAGTTTACGAGTTGATCCCGAATAGCTTGCGAGTTGTCTCGTCTCGTTTACACACTTAAAACTTCTAAGTAGTAGCTATGAGTGGTATTTGTGTTTTTATAAAAATACCTAGTAATGTGATTGTAGTTGTAATCATAATATGTAAAATGATGTAATTTTGTATTATCACGGCTTTTAAATGTTCGACGCTCTTAAATGTTGTATTTTATGGAACATTAGAAAATAAACATTCCGAAATAAAAGATAAAGTTACTTGTTGTTTGTCAAGCGAGCATTAAAATCACAACCTTAAATGCTCACACTTTTAAATGTGTGACGAATCGTTAGGGTTGCGTAACGTTCATGTCATACTTCATTTGCATTGACTTCATTTGTAGACTATTTGGGTCGTTTTGTGCATAACCTTCTATTTTTAGGAACCATAGCCTAGAAATGTGTCTTCTTTGTACGATCTTAGAAAAATGTTGTTAGGTCATCGATATGCTCAAAGATCATTAGAACAATTTCAATAATCATTAATAAGTGTAATTCATTCACTTTTATGAACTTAGGTCACTTCGTTCATTATAACTTGCAGGTTTCCCGGTAAACCCGATATTTCGTAAATTTTTACGTTTTTGCACTTACGCCTCTTATAACGGACTTAAAACACTTCAAGACTACCTAAGTATATAAATTCACTATTAATATACCTTATATTATACACTTTATACATTTTACATTTACACTTACCACATTACTACACTTAACATATAACTAACTTTAACTAAACACTTACACTTTTGCTTAATACATTTAACTACTTAACACAAACATTATATATACAAAATATAAAATAAAAATCAGATTTTTCGCTCCCCTTGGACCTCTACAACCAACAATGTCACCCCTAGACACAATCAAATGGGTTGCTTCTCCCAAAACACACCTTCACTCCAACTATTTTCACTTTCTCCTTTTCATTTTTCACACACTATTCTCTCATTATCTCTCTAAAATCATATATCTCTTCCTCCTATCATCCCAAAAAAATCTGGCCACCCTATGACCACCACAAACCACCACTCAAAATCTTGATTAAACACAAGAAAAATACTCAAAAAGGCTTATTTCATCATCCTTAACAAGCCTCTTGGTTGTTTTTCATTTAAGGCTTCATCTTGGTGTGGTGAATCATCTCAGCCCCATTGCTACCACCACTATACCATATTCATCAAGAAATCTCAAGTAATATTATTCAAGAGTTAAAGCCTATCAAAGCTTGTTATCATTCTTGGTTCAAATCACTTCAAAACCTCATCAAGAAGCATCATTATTCAAGGGTTTTAGTTATACTCTCCATGGGATTATATAGTGTTTATATGGGTTAAAAAGGTTCCTTGCAAAAGTATTTTAGTTGGGTTAAAATTTTATTATGGGTTGAAGAAGATAGAAGAAATTGTTGGGTTGATTATTATATCACTATTCTCATTCTCATCATATTGTAAGAGTTGTCCTATTTCTAATTTCTTGTAAAATCTATTTATATAATTTTGATGAATTTTTTGTATTTGAGATGTATTTTTACACTTTATTGAACATTGGTATAAATTATGGCATTGTACATAAAAAATTTGGGCTAGAAAACTTGATGAAAGTGGATTTGCAACTTTGTTAAAAGGACTGTTTTAGATCAGTAGGTTTAGAGGATGTTCTGGAAATATTGGTGACCTGTGACGATTTGAAAAAAATATAGGGACCTAGGCCTATGTCTTATCTTCGTTTGGCTGGGAAAAAGAAGCTTATCGATGCCCGATGAATTTTCTACAAAACAAACGATAAAAGTGGTCGAAAACCGCACACAGATATTCATTTGATTCTAACTCTAAAATTTTGTATAGAAACCCCCTTTTTTATAATACTAAAACTTGTAGATAACAGGCTAACTTAAATTTTGGCACTTGAATAGGCCTCAACGGATGTACGGTTTGGGAGATACGTCTATTTTCCCGAGGCGATAAAAATTTGTGAAAAATCAGTTTTGGTAACTAAGGGTAAATAGGTAATTTCACATGTGTTACAAAAATTTTGAAATTGTGAGGCCCACAATCTGTAAAATAGACTCATTTACCTTTCCGTAGGCGTAAAAACCAAACCAAGACCATTTACAGATTAGGAGATACGGGCCCATGAAGTTAGATAAAACCCGAAAATGTTAGCAGCACATGTGTAGTTGGACTTTTAGACACTAAAATGGTTTTATGTAATTGGGCTTATACTAATTAATTGAGTACTTGTTTAGGGCTTACAAGTATTACTTTAGGTACTTATTTTTGAACATATAAATGTTAGGTTAGACACATATTTTTGGGCCCAAATATTTGATAAAAACTAATACACTAGTGTACAATGCCAACTATTTTATAAAAACTTATTTATATTGTTACGTAATATTTTTATATTCTAAAACGCGACGTTGCTTTTAGGTTGCATCTAGGATTTCATGACATTTCCTAACGTTTATTTCGTTGACTTTTGTTGTATAGCTAAAAGGTGCGTTCATAGCCCCTTTTTTATTAATTGTTTTATAAACTCCACGAGGGAGATACACAGTGACAGAGCCAGGATTCTTCGGTCGAGTAGGCCAAAAACAAAAAAATTGAAAAAAGATACCGAAAAAAAACACCATAAAGATTTAAAAAGTCGTACAATAAGAATGGTGGATGTAGAATTGTGACTAATTGATTAGGGGCAAATTGCTTGGAAATGTATCCAACTTATCATTTTTTATAATGTTGTGTAGTCAACTATTTTTTTCTATTAAATGGCCAAACTTTTAAATTCCGTCTATTGTATGTAATGGGTGACTATTTTACCCCTATGTTTTTTAATCAACCTGTTAACCGTGAAGGGTAAATTGGTCATTACATGTGGGCAAAATACATACAATAGTCAAAATTCAAATGTTTAATGATTTAATAGAAAAAAAATAGTTGACTACACAACATTATAAAAAGTGATAAATTAGATACATTTCTAAGCAGTATGCCCATTGATTATTGAATAAGAATGAAGAATCATAAAGTGGTTTTGTCAATTGTGTCATTGATTTGTCTATCAAACTTTTCGTCTTCCCGTGTTCTTCAACCACCGATTATCCAACTGACTAAATCAAATATGGTTATGTTTTTTAGTGGGCTGTGATTTTTTTTACTTTGGATGGGCATATTAATATTTTATGTACAAAATTCATTTTAGCATATCCATATGCATATAAAAATATTGGGGTTGGCCTTGGCCCATCCACATCATAACATGCCTCCGTCCCTGGAAATACATGTTATTTTTACGTTTGAACGCAAGTACTAAAAAATGTATGATATGCATGAATATTATTGCCTAAGTACCACTACTGCCATTTAAGTCCCCTGAAATCATGAGGCGTTAATTGCTAGTAAAGTAAATGTGAGTGTTGTGAATAAATCTATTAGGACTGACAATCCCCGTTCGGGTATACAATAACTAGTGCCATGTCAAACGAACGCATTTAACATTTGAGGTATTAGGATGTTTGGCAGAACATCCAGTCTCGGGGCACAAATCTGGGTAGGATTTGCATAACTTATTAAGGTTCGGTGTCATGACCTTAGGGCAATAATAAATGTTTTTGACTTGTGAATGTGTTTCATTAGCATACTATTACTGAAATCTTGCGGTTCACTGTTTTAATTATAAAACCTATTAATTCACTCAACATTATTCGTTGACATTTTTCGCATGTTTATCTCAGGTCTTTTAGGTGTTGTCTTGGAAGGAAGTCGAACGGATATATTTTGAAGACTCTGCATATTATCACATTCGATAAAACTTTATTTTGAAAACATTGTGTTTTGTTAAAACTTTTGGGACCTCTTTTTGTAAACTCTGATGTTTAAAAATATCGAATGTGTAACTTTTCAAAACGTCTCATTTAGAGGTCATTTTCTGTAACTTGTACTTTGTGCTATGAAGTGGCACCCCCGGTTACCTTCCGCTGCTATCCGATTTTGAGGGTGTTACAGATTGGTATCAGAGCTGCTGGTTATAGAGAACTAGGTTGCATTTAGTACCTAGACTATAACTAATATTCATATTAAGATCCCCTCATGGTTTTTCTCGATATCCGTGCGCGTATACTTCCTGACTGCCTATGTTGTTATATTTATATCATTACTATTAGTATTATATAAAGCTATTTGTATAAACAATTGATTTACTTTTTGATTATTTATGTTTATTTTTCAAAGCATCACTCTATTTTTATATACGATTTAATTATATAAATACTAAAACTCTTCTAAGACATTGTGAGTGACACAATGGTCTCTAAACCTTTCTCAAGACATTGTGAGTTACACAATGGTCTCCAGACATTTCTCAAGACATCGTGAGTGATACGATGATCTCTAAAACTTTTTTATGACTTTACTTAATTCTCTTTTTTGATGATATCGAAACTCGACATAGTTTGTGTTAGCCTGAATTTTATTACGTCAATGATAACGCTCAAATTGAGTATGTTTTTAGTCGTGTTATCCGTACTTTTGTATAAGTTATTTGGCTATTTATATATGGTTTTTACTTAATTGTACCAAAGTGTGTTTGCAAGACTATTTGTAGCCAAGTACAGGAAAAACAAGAAAAAGACGAAGAAATCAAGTTTTATACAAGTACGAAGATTCCAAAATCAAGACCAAATTTCGAAAGCATTTCAAGAGCAAAAGAACCAACCATTCAAGCTTCCAAGTCCCAAGATAGAGCTTAAATGAAGTTTTATTGAAGTATAATGACCCACGACCAAGCACAACTCAAACAGGAAGCTTAAACGCAAAATCAAGGAAATAATATTCTAGTACGTGTGGCCAGCTGCCCGGCTGAAGAGCCAGCCGCCCGGCTGGAGGACGAGCCGCAAGGCTGAGAAACGAACCGCCCGACTCATTTCGGTCATCTTCTTCATTTGTATCTTGAAGCTCCATGAACGATCAAGAAGGATCTAGACCTTTGTACCTGGCATTTTATGATCATTTGGCCCCAAGTTTAGCATTTGTGACCCCCAAGGCCTTCCTAGTAGTATAAATAGACCCCTTTTGGCTATTGTTTACACAACAACACATCCCATCCTTCATCAATTCTCTCTACTAATCTTTAGTAATCACCTCCACTCTCTCTCAAAGCCATAATCCTTTCTTATAAACCCATAAAAATACTAGAAGTTAGAAGAAGAAGGAAGCCATCTTAGGAGGTCAAGAACATCAAAAATTCATCATTATTCTTCAAGGCATAAAAGCCTCATCTCTTGTAATCTTTTACAAACCTTGTAAGACCTTTTAATCATGTTTTCTAATACTATAATTTCTAGAATTATGTCTTTGTTTGCTATGAGTGCCTAGTGCTCTTATGCACTTGATTAGATAATGTTTGTGGTATGATGATTTGATTATGATTGTGATAACATGTTTTAATTCAATTTCAAGCTATTTCTAAGATCCGTCTATGCTTATGTTTCATGTGACATTGTTTTATCAAACCGGATTAATTGTTAAAAGTATCATAGGTCGAAAGGGGTATTGTTATCAATCAATTGTTGCCTTTTTGTCTATGATCGGCTACCTTTTGTATTGACCATTTCTTAAACGATTTGATCTAACAAGAAACATAATTGTGGGTGTTAACAAGTTTGTGAAATGAACCGCGAATCTAACGAATTAAAATTAGAGTAGTCTTGAATTGATTTATTAAACTTAAAGCTTGTTTTTGTCACTTAAGAACTTGACGAAGATTAAAGGTTTTGAAAACAATATATTAGATCACCATCTAATTCTTATAATCAACATGTTAACTTGTTCATCACAACCCCCAAACTAGTCTAATCAAGTGTAGTCTTTTAAATCATTTGAATCTTCATCATAACCATTACTTGCTTGTTAGGATTTTTATTGTCGAATTTAAAACATCAACAAAACGCACTAATCCTCGCGAACGATCCTGACTTACCATACAATCTCTTGCTACCAACAGACAAGTACGATTGCTCGTATGTATTGCTAAGAAATTCGGTAACCGAGTTATGAGTTTAAAACTTACTCGTATCGCACGCATCAGTCAAACAAGAATGTTATCAGTCATCTTAGTTATTGTTAATCTTAGTTTGTAATAGGTTAGTCGGGTTTAACGGGCTTGGACTTTAAGCTAATATTATCCATATTTCAGGCTAAAGCCCAACAACAAGCCAAGCTCGGCCCAACACAAGGCCCATACGCCAACATGTGGCTATGGAGTATAAATACCCCTTCACCTCATGTGGTGAAGGGTGTTGGTTACCATTTCTCACATAGTAATCTTCCATTTTCTTTTCCTCTCTTATTTCTTTCTCTTTCTAAAAGTATTTCTCTCTCTAGCTTCTTATTTAGTTCGGCGTATAGCTTATTGGTTTAGCGTATTGTGTTGTGTTATGGATTAAGTATTTTGGATATCATGTGGTATCAATCGCCTATGGGTTTTAGGTGATTCGATTTGTGGTTCATATAGCTTATTTCGAAGCTTTTATATAGCTTTTTGGTTCTTCATATTCTAAATAAGCTTGTTTAGTCAAAAAGCATGGTACTTTCTTGTCTAAAATCCATCATAGCTCATTCGTGAATCTTTTTCATTACAAAAATCTAAGTTGATAGCATTTTTTTGCCAAATCACTAAAAAAAGTGGTAAAATTTTTGGTGTTAAAAGTGTTAAAGTTTGTGTTTTTATGTTTAATATCGCTTAGATATAGTTAGTTTTGCAAAAAGAATCAAGAAAAATGATCAAAAAGTGTGTTTTTAGGAGATTTTAAATGCTAAGTTTCGTTTTTTTAATTATGAGAAATATGTTTTTGAATTATGAGAAATATGTTACACGTTTGTGCGAAATATGTTTGTGAGAAATATGTTACAGGTTTGTGCGAAATATGTTTGTGCGAAATATGTTTGTGAGAAATATGTTACATGTTTGTGCGAAATATGTTTGTGAGAAATATGTTACAGGTTTGTGCGATATTTGTTGTAGAGAAATAATGTTACATGTTTGTGCGAAATACGTTTGTGATAAATATGTTTGTGCGAAATATGTTTGTGAGAAATATGTCAGAACTTTGTAAAATCCCGTGAAATAAGGCCTTTATCTTGCGGTTTCAGTGTCTGATTCATATTTAGAGCTTCTTATTTGGACATTCAAAGACTAGTATCTCAACAATCATCTCCAAAGATCAAGTGCTTCAAACGTAATAACAAATCACAATTACAATCAGTTCATAAACTTAAGATCCAATATCCATTCACAACAAAATCAAAATGTCTAATACCAATAACAACAACATGCAAACTCAAACATTAAGTGCTCTTCAGAATGCCATCATGAAAGCAGATGGTAAAGATCATCCACCAATGTTAGCACCTGGTAACTATGTTAAGTGGTAATCCTAGATTCAATGATACCATGGACACCAATACCTAAGCCATGAGCCTTATCCACTTTGTTCTCATGGATCCACATTACCAATACCAAGTTCCTTAACAACAGATGCTTATGTGTACAATCCTACGTGTTTACCACTTGGTATTGATGTACTTCACAACCACAACAACCAAGGGGGAGGTAATGGAAACATTTACAATTGTACCTGAAGACATTCAGAAATGGATTAATGCTGAAGCTGAAGCTGTTCAGATCATTCTTACGGGGATTGATAATGATATTTATTCTATAGCTGATGCTTGTCCTAATGCAATGAAGATGTGGAAAACAATTAAAAGTTTAAAACAGGTGGAGTCAATCTTGGTACAAGATCTTTGAAACCAATCTTGTTTGGGAACTTTGGGGAAGTTTACTTTATTGGAGGGGTGAATCACTTAAGTCGTACTAATTTCAGTTTCTACAAAAATAATGAATGATAATTTGTTTGAAAAACCAAATTGTATTTGTCTCTAATCATCTAGTAAATGTTCCCGTTTCTTAACTTCAACTTAAACCAAAATGGCAAAGGTTTGTGATAACTGTTAAGCAAAGCCAAGACACAATGTCTCTTATCACAAACTTTATGACATTTTGAAGCAACACCAGAATGAAGTCAATGAGATAAGAGCTGAAAGACTAGCACATACTACTAATCCACTTACACTTGTTGCTCAACAACAACTAGTTTACCATTCTCAACCCAATCTCACCCACTACACTCAAAGTTCTTCAACCAGATCACAAGCTGCTACCAGAAACAGAGATAAAGCAATTGCCAATTCTCCTCAACCTACTTATGATCCAGAACCCGAAGTAGTTGATGATGATGACGCATTTTCAAAGGAGAAGGAAATTGACAAACTCGTGGCTTTAATCTCAATGTCTTTTAAGAAGATCTACAAACCTACCAACAACAACCTCAGAACTTCATCAAACACCATGAACTTAAATGTTAACAATACTCCAAGATCCAGCAGAGGAACAGGGTATGACAGACAGACTAGGCAGTATGAAAATCAGAGGGCAATTAATGTTGATGGGGCTAGGGCAAATGTAGGAACTCAGGTAGTGCAACAGACTGGGATTCAGTGCTATAACTGCAAGGAATTTAGAGATCTTGCAATGGAATGTCAGAAACCAAAACAGGCATGGGATTTAGCTTATCACAAAGAAAAGATGTTGTTGTGTAAGCAAGAGGAAGTTGGGATTCAGTTGAGTGCAGAACAAGTAGATTGGAGGGATGATACTGATGAT
Organism: Tanacetum coccineum; assembly: GCA_026074375.1. NCBI lineage: Eukaryota > Viridiplantae > Streptophyta > Magnoliopsida > Asterales > Asteraceae > Tanacetum > Tanacetum coccineum. The sequence goes on along the minus strand of BQNB010019416.1, from coordinate 56,862 downwards.
GAAACCTGAACAAGGTAACAGGAATTGAAGCACATTTACATGTTCTGGCAAGTTTCCAAGAAGTCACTCCAGATGGTTGCTGACTCAATTATGGACTATCTTTGAGCTGAGCCACATTGCAAAAGTTTACATAATGGTGGTGATGACTATAGATGTGTTTGCCACCGTGAGACAAACGTCATGATGCAAACCTGTATTCGGGTTCTGTTTATGCACATATTTAATAGAACAAGGTGATACTAATATCACTCATGATTCATCAGATATGAGTAATAATGGAGAAGAGGATGACCAGGATGATCAAATGCTTTAAAAAGAACGTGAATTGCTTACTTCTTTAATTGAACAAATGAAAATTAAAATTGATGCATATAAACAAAACAATAAAGCTTTAGAATCATCAAACAAATCTTTGAAAGAAGCAAACACGTACTTACAAAGTGAGCTTACGAGGTATCAAGATACTGATTTTGTGAAAAATGCTCATGAAAAATGCGCAATAACTTATGGTTTACTCGAAGAACATAAAGTCAAATCTGAAAAATCTTCTAGTGCTTGAAAACGAGTTGTCTGCACATAAACGAACAATTTTTACAATCTCATTTCAAAAAGATGAACAAGAAAAGGTTTTCAAAACTCGTGAAGACAAAGAAATTGAAAAATTCATTTGCTTGGAAAATCAAGTCAAAGTTTTGAATGACATTGTTTATAAAAGAGGTCAGTTAGTTCAAACAATGATTATGCTTAATCGGAATTGTAAAACAAGTTTTGTCAAACCTGAGTACCTCAAGAAAGCTCAAAGTGCGAATCCACATCTGTATGATATAGGATGCTATAATGATAATCTTGCCTTAATGTTAGCTCCTGAATCTGATGAAACGATTTGTCTTGCCCAAGAAAGTCGATCAAAATTAAGTGATATAATCAAACCTTTTGACTACAAAAACTTAAATAATCTTTACGATTTGTTTGTTCATCGACGTGAAAAGTCAGCTGAACAAAAGTATTTTTCAAACAATCAAAAAGTGTATTATACACCTGAAAAGGACGTACGAACAAATGAGGTTGTTATAAAGAAAACGCTTTTGTTAGAAAAACGAATGGATGAAACACTTCCAATGTCTAAAAAATGTAAAAGTTGTGAATAATTTGATTTTATAAAACAAGATGTTCATTCTTTTCATGATGGGCTCAGATATTGTTTCGATTTCATTAATGACAAATATTGGAACATTCCAGTCAGTCCACAAATGAAAACATCAATTGAACAGAAATTGCATCTAACTGCAAAACATTTATCAACTACTGTTTCTGATTTTTATAATGCTTTAAAACAAGAAATGGTTGAAGATTTGAAATATTTTAAATCTCTTGAAAATGAAGTTGAATCTCTTCGATCTCAACTTAAGACTCAAAAACACAGTTTTCAAACGAAATCGATCGACTTTCCAGGGAATATTACTATGTTGATCACATGAATGCTATACTTAATATGTATACTACTCTTGATGAACATTCAGATTTAGCATGTAATTACTTAGAGACATTAGAAAAATGTGAATGTCTTGAAAATGAGCTTTCAAAAAGAACTGAAAATGTCAACAACAAACCCTTCAATGAATTGTCAAAAAGGTTTTCTGAACTTGAACAACACTCGATTAATCTTGAACTTGCTTTACAGCAAAGTCATGAACAGATTAAACATGACAAAGTTTGGAAACAAAAAGAATCATCTTCATTTCGAGAACTTAATGACAAATTTTTTGAAATTCAAGATTTTAAAGCTCTGTTACAAGCCAAGAACATTGCAATAAGCGAGTTGAAGAAACTCATTGATAAGATAAAAGGAAAATATGTGGAAACTAAGTTTGAAAAACCATCGGTTATTCGACAACCGAATGCTTTTAAATGTCAAAAATAATCAATTTTAGGTAAACTGACTACTTTTTCAGATTCTCTTGAAAAGAAAGATTTTTCAAAGTCAAGGTCGGTCACCAGAAATATTTTGTCAAAGGATTTTTCAAAACCAGTCACTGCACAGATTTTACCTCAAAAAGAGAATGTTGTTCAAAAGAACACAAACGTGATTGCACCAGGAATGTACAAAATGAACACTAAGATCATTCAACCTAGAACACCACAGTTACCTCAAGACATTAGGAAAACTAACAAACGCGTGTCTTTCTCTACAGGAGTAATTCTTACTACTAGTATTAGCAGACCACAGCTTAAGAGCAATCGATTGGAAGATAGAGTCTTGCATAACAATAGTCAAGGGAAGAAGCAGGAAGTAGAAGACCACCATAGGATTTTTAAATTTTCTAATAATTAAACGTTTGTAACTGCGTGTAATGATAGTTTGAATGTTAAGACCTCGAATGTTAATTTTGTTTGTGTGACTTATGGAAAATGTATGTCGAATGAAAATCATGATTTGTGTGTTCTTCATTATATTAATGGCGTGAATTCTAGAACGAAGAAGCCCATTGTTGTGCCTATTAGTAATAGAGAACCTAAGTGAAAAGAGAACCAATCTGTTGCAACACCCCATAAGAAAACAGTTGCTTCCGAACCCACTAACAAGAAACCTAGAAGCACATTTAGGAAGCTATATGAGCATGTTAGTAAGGCCGTAAGCTTACTCCACCAAGATACAAATGGAAACCTAATTCCAAAACAGGGAATGTTACATCAAATGTTAGTATGCCTCTAGGAAATAATTCTAAGACTACTAATATTTCAGAACCAAAAATTGTAAGGGGATCCAATTTGTCCAATACTCCATTGTCTTCTAATTCTTTTGTAGCTCGTAGAGATAATTCTATTCATCGTTGACTTTGGGTGCTCAAAGCACATGATGGGAAATCTCAAGCTTCTAAGTAATTTTCTAGAGAAATTTCTAGGAATGGTGAAATTTGGAAATGATCAATTTGCACCAATTCTTGGATATGGAGACTTGGTTCAAGGAAACATCACTATCAAAAGGGTTTACTACGTGGAAGGGCTGAATCACAATTTATTCTCCGTTGGTTAATTTTGTGATGCGGATTTGGAAGTTGCTTTTCAGAAATCTACATGTTATGTTCGTGATTTGAAAGGAAATGATTTTCTCATAGGATCTCGTGGCACAAATCTTTATTCCATCACTCTTCAAGATACAACTTCTCCCAATCCCATTTTCCTAATGGCTAAAGCCTCATCGTCTTAAGCATGGTTATGGCATTGTCGTCTTTTACATTTGAACTTCGATACTATTAACTTGCTTTCAAAGAATGATATTGTGATTGGTCTTCCAAAGTTAAAATTCGTCAAAGATCATCTTTGTTCTTCTTGTGAGTTGGGGAAAGCCAAACGAAAGTCTTTCAAGACAAAAACAACCCCAAGCTCAAAAAGACAGTTACAACATCTTCACATGGACTTATGCGGTCCAATGAGGGTAGAATGTATAAATGGTAAGACATATGTTATTTTAATTGTTGATGATTACTCGAGATATACATGGACTCATTTCTTGAGGTCCAAAGATGAAACACCTGAAGTTCTCATCGATTTCCTCAGACTCATTCAACGAGGACTTCATGCTCAAGTAAGAACAGTAAGAAATGACAAAGACACGAAATTTTTGAATAAAACTCTTCATGAATACTTTTTTCAAGAAGGTATCGAACACCAAACGTCCGTTGCTCGAACACCTGTACAGAATGACGTTTTTGAAAGACGAAACTGTACTCTTGTTGAGGCTACTCGAACAATGCTAATCGTCGCTAAAGTTTCTTTGTTCTTTTGGGCTGAAGCAATTGCAACAGCAGTTTTACTCAAAACCGTTCACTCGTAATTCCTCAACATGAGAAAACACCTTATCACATCATCAATGGCCGAAAACCGTCTGTAAAATTCTTTCACATTTTTGGCTCTTTATGTTATATCGTCAGAGATGGTAAGAATCTTAACAAGATGAAAGAAAAGGTGATGCATGTATTTTTGTAGGGTATTCTACTCAGTCAAGAGCTTACAGAGTATATAACAAGAGAACAAGATTGATAGTTGAAACCATTCATGTTAACATTGATGAATTGCCTCAGATGGCGTTAGATCACGTCAGTTCTGACCCCGCTCCACAATATCCGACAACGGCACTTGAACATGGCAGTTTAAGTCCCGCTTCTCAAAGTCAAGTAAATGTTCCTCAAGCAGCTGAGTCAGTAACAACGTCACTTATTGAGTTGGATATGTTATTCAATCCAATGTTCGATGAATATTTCAATGGAGATACTACAGTTGTGTCGAAGTCTTCCGTTGTTCCTACTACTGATGCATCCGATAAACGTCACCAACAAAACACAGCTTCATCTTCTTCAATAACCATTGCTGTAGATTTATCTTCTTTAACTATTAAAACAACACCTGAACCAACAATTCAAGCACCAACTCAAGCACCAACTGTCACTGCTACTGAGAACAAAGGTCAAGCAGAAGTTCACGTAGAAAATGCACACGTTGACGAAGAAGAATTTATCAACATCTTCAGCACATCAGTATGGGGAGTCATCCTCTCAAAATGTTGATCAGTCAAACATGCATACGTTTTATCAAAGACACCCTTCTGAACATCATTGGACTAGAGATCACCCTCTAGTGTAAGTCGTTGGAAATCCTTCTCAACCAATCAAAACAAGACGTCGTCTAAATACCGATGGCGAGATGTGTATATTTGCACTCGCCGTGAGTCGCACAAAACCAAAGAACATCAAAGAAGATATGGCTGATCATGCGTTGATAAAAGCGATGCAGGAAGAACTCTATCAGTTTGAATGAATAGATGTATGAGAATTAGTCGATAGGCCATTATGCAAAAATGTCATCAACATGAAATGGATCTTGAAGAACAACGTGATGAGGAGAATACTGTAATCCGCAACAAAGCACGTCTTGTAGCTAAGGGATACAATCAGGCAAAAGGAATTGATTTTGAAGAGTCATTTGCACCAGTTGCTTGATTAAAAGCAGTCAGGATATTCGTTGCGTATGCTGCACACAAGTCATTTCCTATTTATCATATGGACATCAAGACATCTTTTCTTAATGGACCTCTAAAGGAAGAAGTGTACGTGAATCAGCCAGACAGATTTGTAGATCCACATCATCCTGACAAAGTCTACCAACTTAAGAAGGCATTGTATGGACTTAAGCAAGCTCCAAGTGCATGGTACGATGAACTCTCTAACTTCCTGGTATCTAAAGGATTTTCTAAAGGTTCTATTGATCCAAATCTATTCATTACTAAAAAGGGGAATACATATTGCTTGTGCAAATTTACGTCGATGACATTATTTTGGTTCTACGAACCCAAAACTTTCTAATAAGTTTGAAAACCTATGCACAACAAGTTTGAAATGTCTATGATGGGGGAGCTAAAATTCTTTCTAGGAATTCAGATTCACCAATCCCCACGTGGTATCTTTATAAACCAAGCTAAGTATGCTCAAGAGATACTTAAAAAGCATGGTATGACCTCATGTGATAGCATTGGTACACCAATGGCTACTAAACTCCTAGATGATGACTTGAGTGGAACTCCTGTTGACCAAACGAAATATCATAGCATGGTCAGGGCACTCATGTACTTAACACCAAGTAGACCAGATATCGTACATGCAACATGTTATTGTGCTTGTTATCAAGCGAGACCAACTGAGAAGCACCTCAAGGGGGTTAAACGGATCTTTCGGTACCTTAAGAATACCATTCACATGGGACTCTGGTATCCGAAGGACACCGGTTTTGAACTAACTGCTTTTTCAGATTCGGATCACGCTGGCTGTCTTGATACACGTAAAAGCACATCTGGTGGAATACAATTTCTAAGAGGTGATAAGCTAGTCAGCTGGTCGTCCAAGAAGCAGGACTATACTTTAATGTCTATAGCAGAAGTTGAGTATGTGTCTCTATCTGCGTGTTGTGCTCAAGTTCTCTGGATGCGAACTCAAATCACAGATTATGGCTTTTACTTTGACAAAATACCCATGTATTGTGATTCAAAGGCAGTCATAGCCATCTCGTATAATCCAGTCCAACATTCCCGAACCAAGCACATTGATGTCTGATATCACTTTATCTAGGAACATGTTAAAAAGGGTATAGTTAAATTATTCTTTGTCGAAACAGCGCTATCTCGCGAGATAGAATATTTGTTGATTTGTAACTCGAGATGTAGAGATGCGATGTTAAGAGCTGAAGTGTTGGTTCGCAGTGTGATTGATCTGTTATGGTAGAGTCAGATGGTTATTGGAGTTCGTTAGGTCTACAGCTTCTTGTCAGATGGAACTCGGTCATGAGTTGAGTAGTCCCGAACCAAGCACATTGATGTCTGATATCACTTTATCTAGGAACATGTTAAAAAGGGTATAGTTAAATTATTCTTTGTCGAAACAGAATACCAGTTAGCTGACTTGTTTACTAAAGCTTTATTGGAAGATAGGTTTAAGTATCTCGTCAGACGACTCGGTATGAGATGTTTGACTCCAGCAGAACTGGAGACTCTAGCAAACGAATCTGCTGGATATATCAAACATCGAACTTGTATATAATTATGAAAAATCAAATACAAAAATATAAAACCAACAAAAAGAAAATACAAAAATATAAAATCTAGAAAAACAAAATATAAAATCAGAAAATTTCAAAAATACAAAAAAGTATCTTCTCGATATGTCTCTTTGAATCGATAACATTTATGTACATAGAAATGTCGATTAACATTGACACGGGTGTATAAATGAAGTTCGAGCAAGTGTTAAAACGCTTTAAAACATGTCATTTCTAATTGTCTTAATGAGTTATGTACATTTCAGTGCATAACTCAGACTTTAATGTAAGGAAATTGTATCTCTCAAGATAACTTATCCTATCAACGAGAAGGTCAATCTTCTCGGGTCTTGAGCTCTTATCTAAAACATCAAAAGTTTTGAGCTCATGACAATGGCTTACAATTACTTCAGACTGTAACCCGGTCTCGAATGTTAGAGGAGTGTACGTTTCAGTGCACTTACTCTAAAAATAGAAGATAAGTCTTCTATTATTTGGTTTTTCAAAATAGTTGAACACAATTTTTCAAATAGAATTGTAAATGTCATAATATTGTGTTAATACAATTTGTGGTATCTTATTAATATCTAGAATATTATTTGTGGTATCTTTAAAATTGTGTGTTCAACACTCCCTTCCTCAGATAATTTCTCACAATTGTGGTAATAAAAATGTGTGGATCAATTTTTGAGGGGGGGCTTTTAAAAAACCAAAGCCTTTAATGTATTTTGGGTACATCTCATAAATGTCAATTTTATGTATCTAAAAATATTCAGTGAAAATAAAATGGGGTATTTCACTGTCAAATCACAATATACATTATTCACCAAGGCATCTAACTCCATCTTCAACATATTTGTGGTGTCATATCATTTTTTCTTGTAATGTCAAGTTTTAAAAATCTTTGGTATCCCGCATATATTGTTGAAGGGGGCAATAAGAAAAATGTTCACTAATTCATGAAATCTTATGGTAATCTTTTTCTCCCCATGAAACTTTTCATGTCTCAAATCTTAATCAATTAGTATTTCAAATACTAAAGGATTTAATATTTTAAATAAGGGGAGAAAATATGATTAAACTATGATCAAGAATAATGTGATCTTTCAGACTCTAAGTGCATAACTCTTTCCTTCATGTGCGAAATCAATTCGAATATCGATGCACATGTGTAGGGGGCATTTCAAAAGAATGAAGCTCTTAAAGTGTTAAAACGTCTTGATTTCTATCAAACACTTTGATTGATTTTCAATGGTTTTAAGGTTCGATCTCTATAACAACCAATTTACTCACGAAGTGAAGTTTAATGAAGTCATAAGGGTGGTTATGGTTAGTATAAGTCCTATGATCCATCCAGAACAGGAGGGATCTAACCCACAGGACATCAAATAATCGATTAGAAGTCCTTAGTACGATTTGGAGATGAATGAGAATGAGGGAATATTGTAAGACTAAGGCATGAGTTAATCACCGAACAATCACCACAAGGTTATAATGATGACTGTCACAGTCCTCGCTAAGAGCAGAAACACAGGGCAACGATGTATTTGATTACATTGCACAAGAAATAAGTTATACCATGATTCGTTACAAAAAATTTAGTTCACATTGTTACATTAAATGCGGTCTGTGAAAGTAAGATACATACACATGTCTTTAGGGAAAACGTCTTTAGTTAATGATAGAAACTCGAACGTCCTTTTACTTTCTATTCAAAAGTGATCTCACCTGATAATGATACTCGAAAAGACAACAAAAGTTGGTGATCTATTAGGTTTAGAGGTAAACCCAGTGTTGTGCTAGAATATAATTAGTGGATAATTTGTGCAATAATGAAAAATAATATGCATGCAATAGTATTTAGAATTTCTTGACAATAAGAATCACATGAATCCATAACATTCACCCAATAAGCAATCCATAGTATTCCCACGCTTATAGTTCCCTCCCCGAACCTATCGCCTACCGCATGAGCTAACCCTAGGACGAGGCTTGGCAAAGTTATCCCTTCCTAAGAGGATCAACATAGAACTCATGCACGAAAAATGATTAGTTTTCCGCAGAACCTTGTTTCCAATATGTCCTCATGACATTCCCATAATAATCATTTACAGAATATAGCCATTGTCCCAATGGAAAAGTGTTTAAAATGGGCTACGAGAACTTCACCTCAGATCAGATGATAGTAAAATAGATGGTCTCTGAATAGTGCACAACGATACCCGGCAACGACGTATTAATGAGTTTTACCTTAGTAATATGTTTTATGATAACAACATATCGTACAAGCGTTTGCGTTTAAGTTTGTAAAAGTGTTTGTGAAATTGTTATAAAAGATTTCATTCAGAAATTTGACTCGATGCACTTAGATCAAAGTACGATATATATATTTCTTGAGAGTTGAATTGGAGTGTCATGACTAGATAGGATGTTAAGAACTTAGAAGTAAATCCGATGAGGATTTGTCAAGGAAGGAATAACGATATTAAAGATGTGAGATTTATTAGATAAATACAGAGACGCACACGAGATGAACGTTAAGGAATCGAGGATGGAGGAAATAAGAATTTAGATAATTAAGAACCATAAAACTAAAAATTAAACGAATTAGAACTTAGAAATGAGAATAAAAGAAATTTCATTCAAAACTGTAATAAAAGAAAGCGGGCATGTTTTAGTAATTTAACCCATTACCCCAAGTTAGTTTGATAGAACATACTCGATATAAGTGCTAATAATGTTTTAGATACATAAACTAGACATTAGGAGTTTTTCATAAAAATCATGTTTTTCGTCTTTTAGTCGGGAGTTAAAATAATAATATTTTATTATTTTATCTTCTTGTCGAGATTTTAGAAATTAGTTCGAGTCATGGTTATAAGTATAATTTCAGTTTATTGGTCGTAATTTAGCACAAATGTTTACCAAGTATAATTAGTATTTAATAATTAGGGGTTTTGTCCTCTTGTCGAACTTTATGAAAATATGAAGTTTCAAAATATTTTTTAAGTGTAAGCTATTTTACCAAATTTTGGCATGACTCATTTGTTTGTGAAAGTTTCCCAAGGTTTTCAAACCTTAATTTCAAACACTTTTCTTAATTCAATAACTTTCCGGCAAAATGCCAAAATATAGATTTACGTATCGTTTTACCCAACTTATACCTTCAAATGACTATTTTTTACTTATTGGGCTTAAAAGCAATGTAAGATTTTTATAAGTCTATTAGTCCATTCGTTTGCTAAGTCAAAGCCCATTACGTTTAAATGTGATTTGTTAGTTAATGGGCCTTACGGCCCATTAGCAATCTATAAATATTTAAGTTTAAGTTTTAGTCCATTAGTTCATTGGGCTATATGACCCATTAAGATTTTTATAATTAGCCCGATAATATGAATAAGCAAAGGTATTTATACCTTATTGGGCTTTTCGGCCCAATAAGCCTATATGTATCCTTTATAACCCGATAAGTTATTGATTAAGCCAAGAAGTATTTTAGTATCGAAAATAAGCTAGGATAACATTCAAAATTATAAGCCCGGAATAATAAGCCACTAATAACCCGTATCTTATTATTCTTATTGGGCCGCGAGCCCAATAAGCCTAAAATCAAGCCATTATAAGCCCATATAGTTAAATAAGCTCAAAAGCCAAATAAGTTACCAAAATAAGCCACAATAAGCTGGAAAACAAGCTAACTAAGCATGACGGGACCAATAAGCCTAAGATAAGCCGCAGCTTATCTCGGCTTATTGGGCCGAGAGGCTTGTTTGGCCCAAAACCTTAAATAAGCCGATGAATGGGCTAATAAGCCCTAAACCAAGATACGATAAGTTAATAAGCTCTAATAAGCTGAAAATAAGCTGAAACCCTCAACCCTCAACCCTTTTTGGGTTCTTTTGTTGGGCCGAAACCAAGAACAAGCCCAAAAGAGCTTAAATAAGCTCACGAAGAGCTTATTATTAAGTTAGAATTCGAAATAAGCTACGAGACAAAAGTGAAAACTTACCACCACAACCAAAATATTTTAAAGATCATTTCCTTGTATTTCTATTTGTACACGACGCAACCACATCCATCCTTTATCATTTGTGTAGTTTTTAAAGTTTTCGATTTTTAATCAAACGCGTTGTACAACTAGCCTTATAACATCATAATAATCGTAAAAGTACAAGTATTAGAGGGTTTAAACAACTTACAAAAGAAAGGTTTTCAAAATGAGAATTTAAGCTTGAACACAACCCAAACGTTGTTTTTGATTACCCAAAACTACTAGAGTCTACCCCTTACGTGTTCTTGTTTCCTTGTCGTTGATCAAGATTGAAAAATAAAGGGTTTTGTGGTGGTTTTTGGTTCGGACGTGAGCAAGAGGAAGAGAGGGTGAGAGCTTTTTATGTTTGATGACTTGGTGAAATGAATGTGTGTGAGATTTTGAAATGTATAAGACAAGAAAGGACCACTAGTGTTCCAAAATTATGGGAGTGGTGTCTCCTTTGGTGTGGTCGGCTAGGGCAAAGAGGAAAAAGGATCCCATGCCTTTTTGTCTTGTGTCGGGTTATGATACCGTGACTAATTTGAATATAACTCGAAACCCGTCTGTTCTCAAAATAAAGTTTACGTTACAAAACGTGTTTAGAGATTTTAGTATCGACAAGGAAGTCGATTTAATGTTATTGTTTTCCTTTAATGTGTTGGACGCGATTTAAGTTTCGCGTTGTTATTCGTTTCCCGTTAGCGCTAACCGTAACCCGTAAATTCGCGTTTTACACAAACGTTTTCGTGATGTATGAAATAACCTATCAAAATAAGTTTATTTTAACTATTTGAGAAATTTAAATACGAGGTTCAGTTTCTGTCATGCCGGTACGCGTTGTCTGTCATTTTTCGCTGTGTGCGGGAAGAGTTCCCGGTAAGTGATCATACGTAACTATAAATGTTTAGAAAGTAGGAATTTGAATAAAAGACTTATTATAATAGGAGTTTGGTTGATTGACAGTCGGTTATACCGTAACTACTTTACGTATAGTAAAAGTCAACAAAAGTCAAACTTGAGTTATTTTATATAATTTGATGGAATAGTGGTATGTAGTCATAGTATTTTGGGATACTATGACCTATGAAAAATCACCGGTTGTCACAATGACGTCTTGGTAAACATTGAAGGGGTTGAAGAATAAAAAAGAAATGTAAGGATAAATGGTCTAAAGAAAGAAGCCCTCCATACAACTTAGGCAGAAACCGAGTCAATACATAATCTATCAGAATCACAAGATGATTGTTGATATTGAAGATAGACATCATGGACCCAGTGATGCAATGAACAACCCTTTCCAGCCATTCGAGTTTCTCATAAAAAATACTTGTCTCATTTGTCACGTAGATACACATGTTATCTATTGACTTTCTCACTCTGAGTTAGTTGATATTGAATAGGTGGCAGTCAGCTCCAGCCTTCGATTACTAAAACCAAAGTGCACAAGTCGAGTCTAAAGCCAAGAGAGATCAAATTATAAATCTCATTTGGACACAATTCATGTATAACACTCGTTGTTCATCAAAATACAACAATTGGTATCAAATATTCCTACACGTTATACTTGTAATCTTGCCAAAACATTCAGAGTGATACTCTTTAGTATTCACAGTGACGAATAGAAATCCTTCCGGTGTCATCATCAAACAGCACTGCGGTAGGTGACTTTTAAAATTCTATATGAATCAAGCTCGTTGGCTACGTTGGATATCACTTTGTCCAGTAAATGATTTACGACTTAATCAGAAAGATAGTAATCTATCTATTCACTCTTATCACGTGTTTGTCTGGCTTTGAGACATTCCGATAGAAGAAACAAGGGCAAGTTTCAATGAATCTAATGTATCCCCTTGCCGCGTTAAGAGGATCTAACAATTTTCGAAAGATGAGGAGGTTGAAATCCCTGTCAAGGAGATACTTTGAATCTACCTGATCACGAGTATAATATTTATACTATAACACGGGGAACTAGTGGTTATTGCAACCTAAAATCGATGAATGACAAAGACATATCGTCAATATCTGTTGTTTATTACTAACATGCAAATGCAGGTTGTTGGGATTCTAGATTTGATGAGACAAAATAAATAAAAGAATGAAACATAAGGACTAAATCTAGCATATCAGAATTCTACAAGCTGGTAGAGAATTATGAATATTTGGTCAAAGTTTACAAGATTAAGATTAGGAAAGTATTTTATTAGTTTAAATAGTTTCCTTATCATATTAGGAAAGTATTTAATTAGTTTAAATAGTTTCCTTATCATATTAGGAAAGTATTTAATTAGTTTAAATAGTTCCTTAATCATAGAATAATTTACTTCCTTTTGAAAGAGGTCATGATCTCTCCCTATATAAAGAGATCATAGACATAGGTTTTATCCATAGCATAGTCGACTGATGAGAGTCGAATAGTAAAGGTGTGTGTGTACACCATAGTTAGATAGTTAGTTAGTAACCCCAAGTTATAGTTAGGGTAATAGGGAAACGTGCAACATATAAAGAAAAACCTGTGATAACTTTGATTGTGTTCCTTATGATTCCGATTTGCGTGTTATCAATCATTGTTATTGTGTCATACCTAGATATATAAGATACTAATCAATCCTGAGGCTTAAAATGATCCTTACAATTGGTAACAGGACGAGAGCCTGGTGCACAGATATCTAGGATCTCAAGTTTTTAATAGGTTTTCTGTTAAACAACGAATTTGATAAAAACTAGGGTTTTTCCAATCAAACCCTAATGATGATAAAAGGGGCAGATACTTACTGTTTGGTTCGTAGTGATTGTACTGCTAAAGTATTAAATGTGTTTGTACTACTACTTTATGCGATAATGTACGGATAGACACAAAAACACTGTAAAGCTTGTGTCTCAAATGGGACAAAGATCAATTAAAATTAAAAAAGTTGTTTTTGAATTTATTGAAGATTGATTATTAAGACGATAGATTATCACTTATTTGATGTTGTCATTGAGTTTCACATGTGGCGTGTTCTTATCATATCTTAAAGTGGGAGTGTTTCACTTTAAAAGAATAACTTCGTTCGTTTTATATGTGACGACTTGCAAAATCTAGCAATGTTGATTTTTCTTATGATTTGGCTCTATTGCGGCACATGTGGGCTATCACTTAAAAGAGGTCACTTGTAGTGCTCAGTATCGTCATCAATATACTTAGTTGAAGGATTTCTTTTCTAAAGGTACGTCTACTTATACTTTTGTAGGCTGTTGGGCAGTATAGTTCGACGTCACATGGAAACACAAGACAAAAACACAAGTTTGGATAAATTCTACATCTTCATCAAGTTCGTGATTATAGCCATATTTCTTCAACATTAATCACTAACAAGAAAAGCCAACAAATTGAAAATGTTCATGTAACAGTGTTAGGGGCAAGGTCATTACTACTGCAATTCATTATTATATACTGCTAGTTTAAAATTTCTACTAGCTTGCGATCATTAATTTGTGTTAAACTTCTACATGGTAATTTATGAGTCAGTGGTAAGGCTTAATAGAAAAGTCTTGATATATGATGTGTGGTTGTGAAGATCAAAGTTGCATACAGTCCCCTATTGGATGAAGACAAAAAGGGAAAGATAATTAATGAAGAGCAACTTATAAGATCGCTTGTGGGGTGGCCTGACAATGGAAGTTTAACTAAAAGGAGAATAAACTTAAGTTAAGGGAAGCAGTTGTAGATTACAAGTTGAAGATTTGTTTCATTCAGGGAATGATTACAATCACAACTTTAGGGGGAATCATTGGGCTTTATGATGAAGTTCTAACATACTTATGTTTGTTTTGTCAATCAGTCAAATAAGGGAAGATTGTTGGGATTCTTGATTTGATGAGACAAAATAAATAAAAGAATGAAACATAATGGACTAAAACTAGCAGATCAGTAATTCTAGACAAAGCTATTAGAGAATTATGAAGATTTGGTCAAATATTAACAAGATTAAGATTAGGAAAGTATTTTATTTAGTTTTAAAATAGTTTCGCATTATCATATAGAAAGAATTTAATATAGTTTAAATAGATTTCCTTATCATTATTATGAAAGTATTTAAATAGTTTAAAAAGTTTCCTTACATATTAATTTACTTCCTTTGTTAAGTTCATGATCTCCCCTAAATGAAAGAATCATAGACAAAGGTTTTATCCATAAGCAAAAAGTAGTCAAATTTGTTGTGGAAAAGTATTGAAGTTCAATATGATTAATGTTTACCACATAGATTATGAAACATATTGAATACTTATTATTGGTATTCAATATGGTTGACTAGATATGTTAGGAAAATATTGTAAACCCTAATGGACTTCTTGGTGTATAAAAGAAGGTCCTAGGGTGTAGAGAAAACAGATCAATCTCTACACATCCATCATACACACGTTTTATAGTTAGTTCATAGCTTCAAGGTTGTAAACCCTGTTACTATAACCAGAGTAACTGTATTCAATATATCAGAGCTGGTTTAGAAGCTTTGAATAAGAAGAACATATTTTCTACACATAAGATTTGTTTGTCGAAGAAGAGATGGCCTACAGCTCAAGTTCAATTTAAATGTGCTAAATTTCTACAGTACATGACTTTTTTAACTGAATGTGACAATCATAGGCTAATCATAAAAAAATTATAAAGATAACCAAAAAGGTAACATCTTGGTGATGACTATATAGAATTTCATACAACGCCTCTCTCAAGCTTTAAAAAAGGTAGATGCTATTAGTTGTCGGTCTCATCAGAAAAATCAACAGAGTTTCATTGTAGAAGAAAAGATTAGATTATATTGAAAATTAAGATTTAGATGACAAAACTGTGTCTCACATATCATAAAAAACTATTAAATTATTTGATAACTAATTTAAAGATTTATATAGTGTTTATAATTTGACAAGAAGCTAACAAAATGGAAAAATAAGAGTTAAAAACCAAATAAGAAAAATGGGAAAATTCTTCTATAAGTCTTAATAAACTACCTGAATAGTCAATTAAAATGCTAAAGATAAAGCTGTTATTTGGCATAATAGTGCAAAAGAGTCTACAGATAAGTGAGAACAATTATAATGTCTAAAGTTTAAACAAGTAATACTGAAACAATTAAAGAAAAAGTGGAATTGCCTAAAATTAAAAAACTGTTAGATTAGTGAACCCATCATTGAGGAATGGGAATCTGACAGTGAAGATGATGAGATTATGGGTCAAACTCAAGGAATAGTAACAAAAACAGTCCAAAGCCAAGGCTTATGAAAAGGATTTAATCTGTAAATAGCAAGGGAATGAAACTGTAAAGGATCAAGCAAAAACCCTAGAGAAAAACAATAAGAGTCGCTAAGGAAATAAAAGAACTAAAAATGGTATGAATGACTCAGAAATTAAGGTGAAAATTTAAGTTTAACAAAAAGCTTGTCTATTTAAGTGGTAGTTTTGAATCACCCTTGGGGCACTATATCAATGTAAAACACAAGAAGATAAGATTAATGATCAAAAACAGTTTAAACCTCTGTGAACAACTTAAAGAGGGAGAATCACCAGCACTTTGGATAGATTTTTCTCACCGCCAATTCCAAAAAATAATATAGTTCCACCCGGCATACTAACTAAAGTCAAGGCCTATATCACTTAATACTAACTTGGTCCCCCGGGGCCTAAAATCAGTTATGTACTATCTTAGCAATGGCTCAATACCAGAAAAACAATGAATGATGCTATCCAACAACCATACTCTTATTATAAAGGCATATCCATCTGTAAAAAGAATAAAAAAGAGAAAAGAGAAAAATAACAAAAAAGAAAAAAGAATTACACTAACCAAAAGACGCCCCCCTAAAACGAACCCAGTAAAACACACCCCCCCACCCCCCCCCCCCCCCCCCCCCCCCCCCCCTCCCCCCCCCCCCCCCACCCCAGCCCCCCCCCCCCCCCCCTCCCCCCCACCCCCCCCCCCCCCCCCCACCCCCCCTCCCCCCCCCCCCCGCCCCCCCCCCCCCCCCCCCCTCCCCCCCCCCCCCCCCCCCCCCCCCCCCCCCCCCCCCCCCCCCCCCCCCCACCCCCCACCCCCCCCCCCAACCTCAGCCCTGCGCCCCACAATCTCCCCCTACACCCCCACCCCCCCCCCCACCCCCCCCCCCCCCCCCCCCCTCCCCCCCCCCCCCCCCATCCCCCCCTCCCCCCCCCCCCCCCCCCCCCCCCCCCCCCCAGATCACCTTATAAACCAGAAAACAGCCAAATTAGCAATCCGATAATACACCAAAGCTAACCACCATAACCGCTACTCCCGGTATCATCCCTCACAGCCCAAACAACACAGAGGAAAAACAAGTTAAAGGCATCATCATAGCTGGAATTGGAAAACGCAAACCTCAAGAATTCAATACCAAGTTTCCCAATCAAAAAGTGCATCAAAGACCCTTACCGGATATGAATATGTTATGCAGCTAGGAAGATACAATCTGTAAGGCTTTGAGACTTCAAAAGATACTGATCTTATTATCTAGTGTACAGGGAAATTCATAAATGGGAAGTGATGTTTATGAATTGTTGTGGTTTGTATTTTATGTGTTTGTGGACTAACATTGTGCAAGAAAAGAGAAGTGTTAGATGGAATTAATAGGTGAAATTACAAGGATTTTTTGTTTGAGTTGATTGTTCACTGGAAGCAGCAGGTCTGAAGCTGGTGTAGTACAACAGTTTGTGTGATGAAACCTACAAGTAGGACTTACAGTGAAACACTAGTAAAAGATCAGAGGGTTATGCAAGCGTGATAAAAATAATGCTGCTCCTTACTTGTTACTACTATTAAAAGGTTCATATAAGTTAATACAAACTTTGCCTAGAATGGTATTTTGGTTAGTACTACATCAGCCCTATGAATTTTATGTAGCTGGCGGCCTTTGATTGATAATACTCCTCAAGTAATGAACGTTAGACTTTTTATACTCTCCTGTGGCTACGAATATATGCTTAGTACTACTTGTTGACAAGGATTGTTAATGCTATACATCAGTATATGTTGCTGTTATTACTTGTTGCCCACCCAACTCTTTTTAAAGCTCTAAAAGAAACGTTGGCTTATATTTTGATTTAATGTGGCTTTGATTTTAAAGCTTGCTTGATTCAGCGATTGTAACTCTCATTTATGATTAATATTTATCAAGGCAAACAAGTGGTAGGTACAAAGATAAAGAAATGAAGAAATAAAGATTGGAGCGCAGTTGACGTCGATGGAATAAAGCCATTGGGCAAACAGAATGAAGAAGCAAAGAAGTGGTTATAAACTGATGATTTGTGCTGTGCTGAGCGTGATTACAGCAGACTATTAGGGTTTAGATAACATCATTTGGCTTAGATGGTTACAACTAACTTTGCTTCATTATTAATACTTAGCTTAAGCATCTACCGATTTTTCTTATACTTCCTGCTTGTTCACTGTACAAGTTTGGGCTTTAATTGAAAACATTTGGGCTTTGGATGATTATTAACGAAGTAGATTGGGGAAAGTAACATAGAAAAGGTATGTAAACTGTTGCGTAAATTTATGTTTTTTTTTTTTGGTACAAGCCTTTGTTGTCCGAGATATGGCATGTACTGCTAGCAACAGCCGTGAGAAAAATAGTTAAAAACTGTTAAGTTCTATCCACATAACACCAGTTTATTACTGCCAAGTTGTCATCATTTGGTTCTTAATAGCTTATTCTTAGCGCTTGATTTATTGGATATTTGGTTTTGAGAATTGGCAAGGCTACCCGGGATTAAGGAGAGAAGATTTTAGGTGTTGGTTTCATTTCAACACAAAAACAAATGGTAAACAACTACAGCCATGTCTCAGGCAACCGACACTGAAGAATTTGGCTAGTATTCGCAGTGCAAACGACCTCTGTAAAGAAATTCTCAAATCCGTTGTATAGAGCATAGTTTACTAAAAACTAATTAAGGTTCTTTCTCAATTCACCATGTCTTAGCGAGAGGGGGGGGGGGGGGGGGGGGGGGGGGGGGGGGAGGGGGGGGGGGAATCAAAGAATTGGCTATTCCAGAGCAAACGGCTAATTGTAAAGAGATCTCAAATCCGTTGATGGCTGATAGTTTGCCCAAAACTATATGGTTATCAATTCATCATGTTTTATTTCAAAGGATTGGCTATTCCGGGGCATACGATAACCGGTAAAGAATCATCAAATCCGTTTATAGCTGGTAGTTTGCCAAAAATTATACATTTCTGTGATTCACTTCAAAGTGATAAGGATAGTTTTAAACTTATTGAATTGATGATTCTTTGTACCAATTTTCTTACCATAGGATCGTATATTTGGAGCAATTTAAAAAACCACATATATCTGATATAATGAAGAAAGTTTGGGTGATGATCAGTCGAAACATCGGGAGGCTTGATGATGCAGAACAGAGGTTGCGCATTCATTAATAAGACTTCAAATGATGCTAGAAACAAGAACAACAAGATTTCAAACAGCAATTAGAAGTGAAGAAGTGTTTGGATACATCCTCCTGGTGATCAAGAAGCTTTTAATGGACTAAATCTAGCAGATCAGAATTCTACAAGTTGGTAGAGAATTATGAAGATTTGGTCAAATTTTACAAGATTAAGATTAGGAAAGTATTTTATTAGTTTAAATAGTTTCCTTATCATATTAGGAAAGTATTTAATTAGTTTAAATAGTTTCCTTATCATATTAGGAAAGTATTTAATTAGTTTAAATAGTTTCCTTATCATATTAATTTACTTCCTTTGTAAGTCATGATCTCTCCCTATATAAAGAGATCATAGACATAGGTTTTATCCATAGCATAGTCGAATTGATTGTGGAAAGTATTGAATTCAATTGATTAATGTTGACCACATAGTTAGAAACATATTGAATACTTAGTTATGGTATTCAATATGGTTGACTAGATATGTTAGGAAAATATTGTAAACCCTAATGGACTTCTTGGTGTATAAAAGAAGGTCCTAGGGTGTAGAGAAAATAGATCAATCTCTACACATCCATCATACACACGTTTTATAGTTAGTTCATAGCTTCAAGGTTGTAAACCCTGTTACTATTCAGAGTAACCGTATTCAATATATCAGAGCTGGTTGAGAAGCTTTGAATAAGAAGAACATATTTTCTACACATAAGATTTGTTTGTCGAAGAAGAGATGGCCTACAGCTCAAGTTCTTCAAATGCTAATTCTAAGGTACATACTTGTTTTACTGAATGTGAGCAATCATATGCTAATCTTAAAAAATTATATGATACTCAAAGAGAACAACTTGGTGATGCTAGTATAGAAATTCAAGCCTATACTCAAGCTTTAAAAAAGGTAGAGGCTCAATTAGTTGCTCATCAGAAAAATCAACTTTGGTATGAGGAAAAGATTAGATTTATGAAAATTGATTTAGATGACAAAACTGATGTACTCACACACCATAAAAAACTATTAGCAGAAGCTGTAAAAGAAAAAGAAGAATTAAAAACCAAATTAGAATCATTTGAAACTTCTTCTAAAAGTCTTAATACACTGCTTAATAGTCAATGGAGTGCTAATGATAAAGCTGATTTTGGGCATAATGGTGCAAAAGAGTCTAAAGTAAGTGAAACAATTACTAGTGTGTATAAAGTTAAAACAAGTAATTTTGAAACTAGTAAAGATAAAGTGGAAATGCCTAAAATTAAAACTGTTAGGATGAGTGAACCCATCATTGAGGAATAGGAATCTGACAGTGAAGATGATAAGATTGTGGTTAAACCTAAGGAAGTTACAAAAATAGTCAAACCTAACTTTGAAAAGATTGAATATGTTAATGCTAGGAATGAAACTGTTATGCAAGCGGAAAACTCTAGGAAAAACAATAAAGGTCCTAGAGGTAATAAAAGAAACTAGAATGGTATGATAACTCAGAAATTAGGTGATATTTTTGAGTTTAAAAATAAGACTTTACTATTTTTCAAAGTTGTTTAGAATTTTTACATATTGTACGTGGTATGCCTTTCCAGTACTTTGGTCATATATTTCTGGTTTCGGAAAAGTAACTTTTTGTTCCTCTAAAATGTCAAATAAGATGTATGTCAAGTATGACAACAGTTGCTAATGTTTTCTAAAGAACTAACCCTAATGCCCGTTTCAAAATCTGGGTGTCCGTTATGATCCTTGATAAGACGACGACGTCCCTATGTAGACTTCACAACATCAGTACCTGCTAATAAACAACCCCAAACACCGTATAAATTGTTTTTTTTTCTTTTTTCAAACTCATACTTTATAAGTATTAGTAGCCACACATCTACTTGTAGACGGGTCAGTTCGAGTTCACTTTCATATGCATACGGGTCGAATGGGTCAGTAGCCCAACATTTTTTAATGTAAGCATCATGTTACATTCTATTATTTAAAAAACTATATCACTATCGAAAAATATAGTCGTTTTTAACTACACGGTGGCACTATTGAAAAATATCGTCGTTTTCTGCTACACGGTGGCACAAATTATTTATAAAGATGTATGAATTCTTGGACAAAATGTGTTTCAGGTCAAGGCAATCGAACACTGCATCAACAGCCCTGCGCTAAAAACTATCCATTTTGACGTATCACCAAACCCGCACATTTCGCCCCCTCTATCATAAAATATGAATAAGCTTATGTGTTATTGCTAATGGATCAATGCATATATAAGATCTAAATTACAGCATTAATCAACATTAATCAATTGAATTCAATACTTTCCACAATCAATTGTAACTCCTCAATATTAGATGGAATTAATAGGTGAAGTCACAAGGATTTTGTATTTGAGTTGATTGTTTACTGGAAGCAGCAGGTCTGAAGCTAGAGTAGTACAGCAGTTTGTGTGATGAAACCTACAAGTAGGACTTACAGTGAAACACTAGTAAAAGATCAGAGGGTTATGCAAGCGTGATAAAAATTAATGCTGCTCCTTACTTGTTACTATTGTTAAAAGGTTCATATAAGTTAATACAGCCATGGTATTTTGGTTAGTACTGCTCCCATGAATGTTAGTACTGCTGCCCTTTGATTGATAATACTGCTCGAGTAATGATGTTAGACTTTTTTAGTACTGCTCAAATATGCTTAGTACTGCTTGTTGACAAGGATTGTTAATGCTATACATGAGTATATGTTGTTGTTATTACTCGTTGCCTACCCAACTGCTATTTGAACTTCAAAAGAAACTTAGGCTTATATGTTATTAATGGTGCTTGATTTTAAAGCTGATTGAGTTCACGATTGTAACTGCTCTTTGTGATTAATATTTGTCGAGCAATACCATTGTACACAAAGATAAAGAATGAAGAAATAGAAAATAAAAAGGACCCCCACTGCCGAGATGACGTCGAAGTGGAATAAAGCAATTGGCAACATAATGAAGAAGCAAAGAAGTGGTTATAAATGTGATGATGTTGTGCTGCTTGACGTGATTACAGCAGCTATTGGGTTTATGATAACATCATTTGGGCTTAGATGGGTTACAACTACTTTGCTTCATAATTAATACTGCTAGCATCTACCTGATTTTTCTTAGTACTGCTTGTTCACCTGTACAAGGTTGGGCTTTATTGATATAATTAGGCTTTGATGATTATTAACAAAGTAGATTGAAAGACAAGAAAAGGTTAGTAATGTCGTGTTTATGTTGTACTGGCCTTTGTTGTCCGAGTATGTTTTTACTGCTTAAGCATCGTCTAAGAAAAATAGTTTAAAACTGTTAGTTTCTAAATCCCGACATACCCATTTTGTACTGCAGCTTTAACTAGAAATCTGATAGTCACCATTTTTTTTGGATCTTAGCAAACGATTTGTTCACAATATATTATTGTTTCGATATCGAGTGACAAAACATGTTTTTTTAGTTCTCGGATAGTTGTTCTTTAGCCTGATTTATGGACTTGTGGTTTTTCAGAATAAGTTTGGCGAAGCTACAAGGGATTAGAGAATTTTTAGTGTTGGTTACATTTCAACAAACAAAAACAAATGGTAATCATATCACCATGTCTAACCTACACTAAGAATTGGCTATTCAAAGCAACGGCATCTGGTAAAGAATTCTTAAATCCGTTGATAGTTGATAGTTTGTTAAAAACTATATGGTTCTCAACTCACCATGCTTGACAGCAAAGAGTTGGCTAGTCCAGAGCAAATGGCTTCTGGTAAAGACTTCTCAAATCCATTAATGGCTGATAGTTTGCCCAAAACTATATGATTATCAATTCACCATGTTTTAATATGAAGAATTGGCTATTCCAGAGCAAACGGCAACCGGTAAAGAATCATCAAATCCGTTTATGGCTGGTAGTTTGCCAAAAACTATACATTTATGTGATTTACTTCAAAGTGATGAGGATAGTTTTGAACTTCAAAGTGATGAGGATAGTTTTGAACTTATTGAATTAATGATTCACTTCAAAGTGATGAGGTTCGTGATTTAGAGAATTTAAAAACCACTTATCTTATAATAAAGAAAGTTTAGGTGAGGATCAATCCAAACAGGGGAAGATTGATGATGCAGAAGTAGAGGTTACCTTCATTGATGAGACTTCAAATGATGCTAGAAACAAGAACAACAAGATTTCAAACAGCAATTAGAAGTGAAGAAGTGTTTGGATACATCCTCCTGGTGATCAAGAAGCTTTTAATGAAGAAACTTGATGATTAATCCAGATGAATATCAAGTTTAGGGGAGGATTATTGAGAATTAAAAGTCTTCTTAAATATTAATGCTACTAGTAAATGATAAAAGAGAAGTTTCAACTGAAGACATTAATGTTTATTTAAGACATTAATGATGATTGAAGACATTAATGATGATTGATAACTTTATGTTGATGAGAAGTTTAATTGAGGTAATTAATATTGAGGAGTTACAATTGATTGTAGAAAGTATTGAATTCAATTGATTAATGTTGACCACATAGTTAGAAACATATTGAATACTTAGTTATGGTATTCAATATGGTTGACTAGATATGTTAGGAAAATATTGTAAACCCTAATGGACTTCCTGGTGTATAAAAGAAGGTCCTAGGGTGTAGAGAAAACACAGATCAATCTCTACACATCCATCATACACACGTTTTATAGTTAGTTCACAGCTTCAATGGTTGTAAACCCAGTAACCATTTTAGAGTAACGTATTCAATATATCGAGTCAGAAAGTATTGGTTAAATGTTATTAAATCTTCTTTTAGTATCACAATCCAAGTTTCCGTAAAGTTTTTGTGCTATTTCCAATCAAAGATATCACCATAGTTGTCTTAGATTAATCCCACTAGAACAAAACTAATATCAGCTAAGGAGTTAAAGATCTGTTCAGAACGGGATCAACATTTAACCTTTACGACATATCGATAGTTATCCAACGCAGCCGCCAATGCATCTCTTTCCTATAAAAAAACTAAAAAATCAATCATAAAAGGTGAAATAGCTAAGTTTTCCAATAAGCATTTTCAAGACATAATAGAATTAAAACACTTTAAGTTCGACAATAGCGTTTCTCAACAAGCAAAGTACCATAAAAATGCATAAATAATTTTTTTGGTAGTAAGAAGGGGAGAACCGTAGATTGATTGGTTTGTTGCCTCTCCAGTTTCTAGTCTTCACTGTTCTATTCTTCTTTTATAATGGATTTGGGGCTGCCTATTCTGGTCCTAGCCTTGCAGTCCTATCCTTAATCTGAGCCTGTAAATATCAAAAGATATTAGAGTATTAGGTTTTAAAAGAACAAATCAGGCAGACACATTGTCTAAATCTTGAATACCGGGCAATAAAAGCCTAAACAAACAACAAAATGCCTTATTTTTAAACATAAAAAAAAAACCTATCAATGTCATTCTTCTCAACTCATAAACTCAACCCACATCAGGCGCATCCACCTATACGTTGACACCATATCCGCACTTCAAACCACAACATTCCTAAAAACAAAATATTAAAACCAAGCTTGAAGAAAATATACATACCTTTCATCTTTAACAATTCTTTGTTTTGCAGCCTCACCACATAGATTCCTAAAAATAAAAAATCAAAAGTCAATGAATACCCACACACAACTGTGTGTAGTTTTTTAGAGAGGAACTTTTATTATGCTTCTAGAGCTGCTTTAAGCCGTCCATGATTTTAGCAAATGCAGATCATAGTTTTGGGTCTCTATAACAGAAAAATATATTTTAAAAATGATTTAAAAAAACAAAATATTCATTTGAGAAACGGAAGACTTACGTTTGCCAACATTTGGTATCGCTATCTATAGGCTAGTCGGGTATCATCGGGCTTGGTTTGTAATCTAATGTTGTCCATGTTAAGGGTGAAAGCCCAAGTTTAGCCAAGCCCGACCCGTTAAGAAAGCCCATGAGCCAACTAGAAGGCTAGGGTATAAATATCCCTTCACCACACTTGGTGAAGGGTGTTGGTTACATTTTTTCCCATAACTTGTAACTTCCCATTTTCTTTCTAATCTAGTTTCTCTCTCTCTACTTTCTCTTTCTAAGATTTCTTCTTATTTTCTAGCATCTTGGTATATATTATAGTTGTGTAATGGATTAACTACATGGGATAACAGCTGTAAACAAACCGGACGAACACGAACGAAGCCTTGTTCATGTTCGTTCATTTAATTTTAACCGGATAAATAAACGGACACGAACACTTAAACGGACGAATTTTCTTGTTCATGTGTTTATTAAGAAAATGAGCTGTTCATGTTCGTTTATGTTCGTTCGTTAAGAACCTAAACGAACCTTAAACGAACATAAACGATCAAACATAGATGAACGTAGAAAAAAACATAAAATATTATCAAATTATGCATAATATTATGTTTTATAAGTGTTATTTTATTTAAACATACTAGATTTAAAAGTATACAATTAAAAAAGATGATATACGAACATAAACATATTAATGAACATAAACAAACGTTAATAAACGCCTAATCGGACGTTTGCGAACATAAACGAACGAACGTGACTTGTATTCATGTTCGTTCATTTAACTAAACGAACGTAAAATAATATTTATGTTCGTTCATTTAATAAATAAACGAACATGAACGAACTTTTTACCGAGCGGTTCATGAAATGTTCACTGAACGTTCAGTTCGTTTATAGCCCTAGATATAACAACATCAATTGTATAGATGCTTATCTTTCTTAAGATTGCGCCTGCGCATGGTAGGAGTTATAAACTCGAGGTAGTGAATTGTTCCATTTCCGTCCACATTAGCCTGAAACACAGAATAGCATTATATTATGAACTATTACCAAAGTGAAAACAGAATAACTAATCGAAAGGTTTAAGTTTCTTAACTTTCATTTCTGAAAGCTTGGAAGTATTTGATCAATTCGATTGCAGCCTTCGAAGTTGAGATAGCGACGTCACCTAGCCCTATAAAATTAGGCGATCTATGTTTCTTGTTTAACAAATTCGTGATAAAATTGGCTCAGACTAATTGATGTCGCGGCTGGGCTAGTAGAGGTCGCTGAGGCGAACGATTCTCGTATGTTGTCATCCTTCTACTTTTTGCGGCCACACAACGTAGTCAAAGGATCATCACAGCCTAGGGAAACACAATCACAGCCAATACACAACGTATGCCCAAAGGTTATAGATATATTCATAAGGAGCTCGACACTATCCCCTCTCGCCGTCTGATTATCAGTAACGTATCTACTTACTCTCTTAAACCAAGGCACACATCGGCAGATCAAGTATCGGCAACGCAAGCATCAAGAAAGCAAGCGCCAACGAAACATGCATCAATGTAGCAAGCCTTAGCCAAGCTTAAATAAAGCGCGTTGCAAACCTCAACGATACATGTTGTAGGCATCAGCAAACCACGCTACAAGAAACGTCAATATAAGGCTCAGACGGGTTAACAGTCAAATAAAGCGGATACATCCATGGCTGCAATTTCCATTAGCCCAAAATCAGCCAATGATATGCATAAATGAATAATTCAGACAGACTAACAGCCGATTACAGAAGACATGTCTGCCATGGCTGGGACCATAATAGGCCGCCCCGCCAAGATATGGATGGTCTCATTTTTATAAAAGCCATTTAGACTCAGCGCAGCCTGCCATAATAGGCATTGCCTTTTTTAAACTGGTAATGCCATGCTACAATGCAAATAACCCTTTCAAACTCCGTGCCTTTTTTTGAACAATGGGACGTGGATAAGCAAATAGCTGGAAAAAAAATATATTCGCCATGGCTGCAAGCTTATTAAGGTTGTCGTGCCAGAATGTAAATAAACCCAGCGCTGCCCTAATAATCCTGAGTACATGCCAAACACCCATACGGATTCCATCATGGCTGCAAGCTTATTAAGCCTACACGTGGGTCTCTTTCTCCTCCTTTACTTCACCACTGCCTAAAAAATGAACATACAAAAAAACTTGTCAGCCAACAGTTTGCCTTCAACTAAACCAAATTTCGAAATAAGAACCCATTTCGAAAAAAAAACAGAAAACATCAATCTCCCACTTCATAAACACAAATCGAATAAAACCGTACTTTTTGAAACCCATCTTGCTACTTTTTCAAAAATATGTAGTCGCAAAAGCGCTTTTTGCTTCTAAACGGCGAACTCTACATCTGCAAAAGTGACTTTCTGAAGACAATTAGAGAACTTTTGCCTAAGAAGTTAAACAATCCAAAACATCATGAACCCAGTATTGACCCCCCCCAAACATATCTCGTTTAACATTACAAACGGTAGAATAGTAAAATGTCAAAAATCCACAATACCAATTCTTAATATTACATTTACCTCTTACCTTTCAATCGAGTTTTAGAAAGCAGTATGTCTGGCCTAAAAGAAGTGACCTGCAAGTTCACGAAATAAAAAGTATTAGAAAAGAAGGCAGCAAAACGGCCGCAAGAAGCTAAAACATCGACATTTCGACAAATAAATCTCATCATCGCCCACATTATAACCCTATACATTTACAAAAAAAACATAATTAAATCCTCAAATAATGCAACATGAACAATTTACCCTAAAAACCGAGAATTTAATCTTCTAAATATACATTCCATTAAAGATTATACATCCGGCAATATAAGATTCCAAACCAAGGCAACAAACCGGCATTAGCATAAAACAGAGTGCAACCACCATGCAAATCCCCACCACAAAACAAACCACCCATGTAAGGTCACCAACGTCACCTACCGACCACCAACGCCACACACCATTAATGGCGGCAACGAAGAGGTCGACGACATCGAAGAGTGCGTTAGGTAGCATCATTCAATTCAATTTAAACAAAGAGCGGTATTCACGAATTTGAAGGTTTGAAAAATTACTATTCAATCTCTCTCACACTCTCATTTACCTCTCATTGTCACCATGAAGCCCGAATCATAAACCATAATTGTAAACAAAAAATAAAGATCATGAAAACATATACCTCCATTTTTGCAAGATTAATCAGGCAAAAAAATAGTAAGCAACCCCAACACGAAACAACAATTGTGCCACCAAAACCACCACCACCAAGCAAAGCCCCATGGCGCATATATAATTGCAGCAACAAAGAACAACCCACAATTAAAACAAACCCTAAACCCAAGATCAGTGAGATCTGTTTTTAAAGAGAGAGAGAACAAAATATTGAGAGAGGAGTGTGATGAAAGAGAGAAGAATGAAACACGTATGTGTTGGGAAGAATCCAGAGACTGAATGAATGATGATAGTGGGGCGGTGGAGGATGAGTCATCAATCTTGAGGATGAGTCACGCGATTCTTTAATTAACAATTGTTTTATTCGGGTTGGGTTTCAACCGGGTTTGCGGGTTTCAGGCGGGAGTGGCAGTTTCCGGCAAGATTAGCGGGTTCCAGCGGGTTGACCCACCGCTGCATAAATAGTGCCTCGTAAAAACAATACTGACCTTTGATATATAAGTATAATTAGTAAAGTAAATGAATAGTAATAACAGTGCATCTCAAATTTTTACTTTTAACCTTATATTACATTTTTTTACTTGCAACTATTTGTTTATATAAGTTACAACTATTACTAAACATGATTTCAAATCCATGTCAAATTGTTAGAATTTATGTTATTATCGTAAATATTTGTGTTAACCCCGTCGTAACGCGCGGGTAGTTAAAACCTTGTATGTATCAAGTAATGTTGATAAATAGTTATTGGGTGAAAATAGATTAATTTAGTATATAAAAGGTTTGAATTTGGAGTTTGGATTATATGTGTGGAGAGAACATGTTTTTTTAGGACAAATTTAAATAAAAGATGTTTATTTTTCTTAAAGATGTGATCGAAGATGGCCTTAAAACTAGCAGTAGTGGTAATCTCTTTCACGATCTTCCTCTCTTTCAACTTTATACTACATTTACCACATAGTAAATCATTCAGCCTCACAAATTACCAATATCTCACTCAACGCACATGTACACACAAAAAACACACACACAAAGGTATTATATACCGGTTGTGTGCACCACCGATATCTCAAATAATACCAATTCACGCGTGCTTATATGGCTATGGAGTAAAAATGCACTAAGCATGGTCACCACCTCTCAAAGTGTGGCCATGGTCTCCGTTACGAGTCATCTCATAACTCACATAGTTGCTCTTATTTTTCGCAAAGTTAGATCAATATTGGAAATATGTAGCGTGTGTAAAGTAGATTAATGAGTCAAAAGTAGCCCTGAAAAGAGTGTCACTATCAGTGTACAGAAATACAAATTGGGGTCAGGTGTCAAAATAAATAGATACAAAGGAATCGGCAAGATATCCAAAATGTTAGGACCCCATTCAATTCAATATCCTGCAACTAAAATACTGCCTCACTGCCAAACCTCTTTAATATGTTACAAACACGGGATGCATGCATCACCAATGAGGTAAATTTAAATCATCCAAAAAAATATAAGGTATCAAAGTTGATATGTGCATCAGTGCATACCACATACATGTTCGGTAAAAACAAAATATGAAAAAACTATTTCAAGTTACTGATAACATATATGTAGACTACATGAGCATTTGACGGTTTAAAACTCATGTGAGATGTGTACGTATGTGAGTAAAAAATAACCCAAGTTACCATCATTATGTTTTACTAGGTGTGTTAAGGTAAGTTCAAACTATAAGACTTACTCTAATGGTCATGAAGACCATGCATGCTTAAAGATGCAGGTGGGAAGCGGGAATGCGTGATGCATTGTTACGGAATTGCCATGCATGTTCACACGTGAAGGTGCAAGCTTAGTTAATTGGATTATAGATAAAAGGTAGTGAATGTGATGAGTATTAAGACCGGTGGCAATGGGGAAGAAAATATCGGTCAGTCTAGCAGACCGCCCCGTCGGCCCCTTCTACACCCTCTTCGAAGGACGCATCGCCTAAGAAGAAACAACAAGATCTCGATTTCATTTAGGGTGAACTGGTGATGGTGATCACTAATTGAAGCTCAGTGTAGCGAGGTGTTTTCTTATGTGTTTGAACGTGTTTTGAGGTATAATTGTATTCAAGTATATAGTTAATTGGGTTATACATAAAAGGTATTGAACGTGATGAGCATTAAAACTTGTGGTAATAGGCAAGAAAATATCAGCCGGTCTAGGGGACCGACACGTCGCCCCCTCTACACCCGCTTCGAGGGACGTGTCACCTAAGGAGAAAAAAAGAACTCGATCTCATATGAGCCCGAGTCGGGTGCACACAACCCCCCTCCTCATTTCTTCCCCTTTTTATTTGACTTTTGGCTATTTAAAAAATAATATTATTTTTACCCTATGTAAATACCCCATTACCTGTCTTATTTTATACACATTTTACCTTAAACTCTACGCATCTCACCTAAAACGAATGTGTCTCGAGCTATTCTTTTTCTTATACATCTTCGGATGAAGATGAAGTTACTAGCGATCTAGCGTTTTTTGCAAACGTCGTTATAGCTATGCAGGGTTCCACAATCTCGAAAAACCCACGAACCTCGATCGATAAAGATTGTTACGGTGCTCACGATCGTCTAGTGCAAGCTTACTTCTCTGAAAACAGATTTATGATGAAGAAAAATTCACTATGAGGTTCCGAATGAGTCGACGCCTATTCACACACATTGTTCGAGAAGTAACTGGTAATGTGCCGTATTTTCAAAAAAGTAGTGATTGTACGGGAAAAGTATGTATTTCCGCATTGATGAAGTGTGCCTCTGCAATTCGTCAATTGGAATATGACACCGTTCGTGATGCTCTAGACGAATATATGCAACTGAGTGTGAAAACTTCCCGTGATTGTCTCGAAATTTTCTGTAAGGCTATTATCGACTTATATGGAAAGAGCTTTTGCGGAAGCCTTCACAAACTGATGCTCGAGAAACTTCATGCTTTTCACAAGGAGAAACATAGATTTTCTGGGATGTTAGGAAACATTGATTGTACAGATTTAGAGTTGATTAATTGCCCAACCATATTGTGCTAGATATTGTAAGGGTGATCATGGGACAGATCCATTCATTTTATTGGAAGCGGTTGTCTCACAAGACTTGAGGGTTTGACGTGCATTCTTTGGTG
The DNA here is from genome assembly GCA_026074375.1 of Tanacetum coccineum. Taxonomy (NCBI): domain Eukaryota; kingdom Viridiplantae; phylum Streptophyta; class Magnoliopsida; order Asterales; family Asteraceae; genus Tanacetum; species Tanacetum coccineum. The sequence goes on along the minus strand of BQNB010019416.1, from coordinate 25,670 downwards.
TTTCCGGTGCGAACAACGACGCGAACGTTTTACATCAATCGTCTCTTTTCAATGATCTAAAAGACTGGAGAGCACAAAAGGTTTCATTTGTTGTTAACGACGTGACTTATAAACGGGGATATTATCTTACTGACGGGATATATCCGGAATGGTATGTTTTTATTAAGTCCATTTCACAACAGGAATTGAATGATATGAAGATAATAAGATATAAGAACGCGCATGAAGTAGCAAGGAAAGATGTGAAACAAGCTTTTGGCGTCATAAAGAAAAAGTGGGTGATGTGATCAAATAAGCACACTTTTTAGTGATCATTTATTCCCATTATGTTGTGTCACACCCCTAAATTGTCGTAGCAGAAAGGTAACTGGGGGTGTTGGCTTCATAGCATACGAACACAAGAAATAAAGAACGACATTTATATGAGTCATTAAAAAGTGAACATCGGTAAATGCAGCCAAATGATCATAGTAAATGCAGGAAAGACTTCAGGAATGAAACACCATCAAGCAAGCCATGCAATATTCTTAAAACGTCAACAATAATGTTGGTGAGTTCATAGGTTTTAGTAAGTTATAAGAGTCGACCACAAGATTTCAAGTGTATGAATATTGTAACACATACAATATCATATAATATTAATTACGATTGCACTAAGCTCATGACACCGAAGTTTTGCCCGACAGGTATCTATCCTAAAATACCCGTAGTTCCCCAAATGATATACGTCCGTTTAACCGGGTGTTTCTGCATTAAGTAAGCGTGACTTACCCGGACGGGGATGTCAATCCCAATAGATCTATTTACAACATTCATGCTTACACGCAATAACTAACGATTTATGATTGTGGGCATAAAGTAGGATAATGGGTACTTAGGCTAATCCGTAATAGTTTAAGTGCACTTATGTCCATAGTTAAAAGCAAGCAATGTATCTCACACCAAGTATTTCAAAACGACTGAAAAGTAAGTAAATAGGGGCTATGAAACTCACCTCAAGTAATGAATACAATCGGGAAAAATAACGCAAGTGTAAATATAGCTTGAGTCCTAACCGCGACCTAATTAAATAACGAGGCGCTTTAGTTTTATAACATGGGTGTACTAAATGCATATGAATTTTGGAAATACTTTTATCACCCTACTATACTTGTGTTTAAGGTTTTCTAAGTTTCAGATATACTTTACAAAGAAATTTACAAGTGTTTTCTATTAGAAACTTCATAAAATAGCTTGCTGGAATTAGGGTTTTTCCGACTTTACGAGACCGTATCTCACTCGTTTTCTATTGAAATAAAATTTAAAAGTCTATGTTGAAGGTTTTTCGGAGTATCTTGTCAACCATGTAAGCCGCTAACGGGATCAAAGTTTGAAAGGGTCCAGTGGTCGTAGAAGAAAAAAGTGACCCGTTCTGTCTTTTGGACATTTGTATGAGCTAACTTTGCTTTAGGATTTAGTCAAACGCTGATCAATTTTATCCTCTCTAAGGTTGGCTGATATCCGAACCTTGCGAGTCTTTAGGTTAAGGCTTATCAACAAAAGCCAATTGGCTCCGAAAATGTCAAACTTACTTCACGGGAGCTCATAATTACGCCTCAAAGTCCAGAACTCAGATGTGGCATACTAAATCTTTACACGATCCCAAACTTCTTTGGGAACCTCCAAAGGTTTACAGCTAACACCGTTATGTTACGAGACAGCTGATAAAGCGGTTTTCTCATAGACTTTCTTAAGTGTCGGTACAAGACACAAGCCCACCTTCAAAAGGCTGCTCATCATTTTGATGTACACCAACACAAGTTTTGCTAATCACTGTCTTCTTAATACACAAGCATAATAAGATCCTTACTTTGAAATGGTGTAAAGTGTAATGGAAAACATGAAATATAATAAGACTTACAACGATGGAATGAGAATGGATTGCTTAAGTTATGCACTAGTTAACAAAGACACACATGAAAAGCCTAGTCTTCTTATTTCCAAAACCCAAACTATTTAAAACTCTATCCCTAAAATCTTGAATACCCTTCAGTATCTAGCGCTAAAATTGAAAATGAGAGAGGAAAAGGGAGTGACTAATGTGTTTGCTGAATGTCTGAATGAAAAATTGAGTCAAGTATTGTTCTTGGTAGAAACAGTTATGGGTAGGGTTGAATACACTTATGAATCACAAGTTGGTGTAAGTATTATTTTTGAGCTAAAGGAGAACTTGGAATCGGATTTTGGGAGAGGTTATAGTGCGTTATTATGAGTACCAGCAACACCATAGTAAGTAAGTAATCAACCATAGTAAATCATAATAAGATGTAATTGAAATACTTACCTTAGTGTCATGCCTAATACCTAGCGACTGACGAAATCTGAGCACGCAACTGCATCAAGTTTTACAACATAACAAATCGATGGTGGGGTTAGAACATTATACCGGGTAGACGCACAAGAAAATGTGTAACATTATAAGAGAAGTTGGCCGTAAGCCGACCATAGTCCTATACTATGCACAGTAGTATCACCTACTTAAAACAAACCGAATCATCTGCACTAAAGCGAACATGGACTTCTAAACTAACAGTCTAGGATTAATGCGGGTGACGCGTATATAATTACGTTGGTGCGAGGGGGGCGACGTACGGGACGGGGGTGTTCATGGGAGTACACTAGTTGGGGTGTTAATGTTTGTTTCCTGAGTTTTTTTAAAGGGTTTACTTTAATTAGGAGAGAAACATAAAAAAGGGTGCCAACGACTTGGATTGAAAACCCAACCCCCAAAATAGATTTTAGAATCTATAGGGAAATAACTTTAAGGTTCACTATCTCCCACGAACACCCGACGGTCATGAAACTAGCTACTTTCAGCGGAGTAGACACTCGCGTAGGAGTTAGACTTATTAGTCCGGTTAATAAGATATAATTAAATAGACGTTAGAAAATAGTCCATGGGCTTGATAGAAAAAGTCCTTTGCGTGATCCGAACGGTTTGCTAAACGAACTTGCGCGACAGAGATGAGAATATACACATCATCATCATGAATATTATGATTGACTAGTCGAACAGGGCAATCTCTCCCGACTTTTATCCAGGGGAGGAGGAGCATCAGCGCGGGAAGATATCTCGTACATCACATAAGATAGGTTAAAGTTTCATATTAGAGATATAATAAGCCTAGAATCATCTTGCTCTTAAAGCAGATTTTAGTGGAAAATACAATGGAGCGTTAGCGAAATGCACACTAAGTTATTGTATACTTTGTAATTTTATTGGCAATATTATTACAATTTCAATTATGAATGCAATTTAAAATGTTAAATAATTGGTAAAAAAAATGAGGGTTTGGGTCTCCCGTTGTTACACAAGGCGAGGGTCACAAAAAATAGTCCCAGAAAAAAAACGAGGTGAAAAGGGTCACCTATACCACGATCGAAAGAGTAAATGAACTAGATATAGAAGAAGAAAATGATGTGACAATATCGTAAATATGGATAACATGACCTTTACACCCACTCTACGATAAATATAAGACTGGTAGTAATGGGTGACCCTCTTCACCCTCAATCTCGACTACCACTTCAGCTTTCTCTCTCCTGTACTACTTCATGACATTGATATTGTAAATAAAAGAGACCCTCTTCACTCCCAATCCCCCATCACCTCTTACTCAAAGTTGGGTGTGATTTTTGTGTGCAACACCCGGTCGCTTAACCGATGAAGATGGGCAAAAATCACTTTGGGGGACATGTCGGGCATGCACTGGCATAGGGGAAGATGTGTCGGACCTATCGACTATTTTTGTGCCATTACCACCGATCAAACTAGTATAGTCTTTTACCTTAGTTATTCTTTTTCTCTTTATATGACTAGTGGTAATGCTTCACTCTTAATCTCTACTGCCACATCAACGTTCTCTCTCACTGTACTACTTCATGACATTCATTGTGTAACAAGGAGACCATTTCCACCCCAATCCCCATCACCTCTTACTCAAAGTTAGGTCTTTTGTGTGTGCAAGACCCATCCGCTTGACCGACCAAGATGGGCAAAAATAACCTTGAGGGACGCGTCGGGCATGCATTGGTGTAGGGTGGAGACACGTAGACCAACCGACCATTTTTGTGCATTACCACCGGTCTATCAATAAAGCTTAAGTACCTTCTTATTTTAACTTTTTTGTTTTTATGTTTGCAAGTTTTGGAATAATATTTCTTGTTTAGCAAAAGAAAGATCAGATTGCATATCACGTTTTTTTGGGCTCTTGCGAAATTTTGGTTGATAATCTGAAGATACAATCAATCATTCAGAAATGTGCACCCCACCACATCTCTCATAAAACAGCACATAGCTTCTTAACGTTTTTTATTTAATCATAAACTCAAATTCTATCCAAAATTATAGCGACCAATGTATGTATTGCCATTTGGCATCACGTTAAAAACTAAAAGATGCACATTTCATGTTGATTTAGAGTTTTAGACTCACATTTCAGTCTTATTATATGGTTAAACCTTGTTCCCACTTGTGAAACATAGAGCTACAGACGAATGTTAATCTTTCACCACACTAAAAGTAAGGCATAGTGGAACTATTGATTTCATGTTTTTACACATATAGGCATCAAAATATATGGCATGGCCCTCGGCTTTGTGATATGTCAGGTACTTGAATGACATTGTCATCAGAGGGCCGTCCCTAAATTTATGAAAATTTTAAAGGCCCTGAGCGAAATTACATAATGAGGCCTTGCGATAAGAAACGTTATATATAAAGTGTCATCGTTTTTAAGAAATAATGCATATAATTGTTAACGGGATAAATTTTGGTGCCCCTAAAATTTTTTGGGTCCTGTGCGGTCGCCCACCTTGCACACCCTCAAGGCCGGCCCTGATTGTCATTTGCAGTGTATTGGTATGCTAGTATGCCTGCTGAGAAACGAGTTTTACCCCTCTTTTTCACCATGTTTTTTTCGACTTTCTGGTGGACTAATCCGCAAGGTTTGAGCTTACCACCATATGCATTCAAACCGTGGTTACTTGCACAAACATGAGATCTCCTTTTTATCACTTCGTCACCCCAGGATAGTTTATGTTAGTTAGCTAAAATAGAAATACGCAACCAAGTGTATGAGACATATTGTAGTACCAACACAATTGTCCTTGTTGGTTGGAACATTTATATCACCATTCCCCAACACAGTGAAAATCTCAAAGATCCAAATAGCCAAATGCATCGTATGCTCTAAATTCTTTTCAAATTTGTATTTCTTTCGTAACGTCAAAATCGATTTTCTAACTGGTGATCGTTACTTGTCTGAATGGGGCCTAAACATACAAAAGTGTGTTTCAGGAGGAAGATGTGTCTTCCTCAACCAAAATGACCAATATAAGACATATGCTCACTCGTCCATATTTGCACTAGTTGTGAACAATAACCTGAACCACAAATAAAAATAACTAAATTGAGATAATTGACGTGAAGTCAATGCTGATGGTTCGGTTTTTGGCCACACAAAAATTTGATTGAGTTCGGGTCTGTAAAAAACCGAACCATACAATCCGCTCCTACCTAATTTTAGATAGACTTTATAAACATAATACATCAACTTAACCATATTGAATATACTAGATTTATAAGTTATGTTGTATGGGTCAGAGCGTTGGCTATTAACGAACACTCAAGCAGATAGGATGGAAGTCGTAGAAATAAAGATGTTAACGTGGACTTGTGGTAAGACTATGTTAGACATGATCCCGACTAGAGTTTTTTGAAGAAAACTCCAAGTTGCGACTATTATCAATAAGACGAGAGAAGGACGATTGAAATGATTTGAGTATGTCAAGAGGAGATCACAGTCAGCACCTCACCTGTTAAGAGAGTGGAGTCTATTACCGTCGATGACTTGAGGAGAAGGGGTAGACCAAAGCTCAGATCGACCTAAAGGAGCTTCTATTGTTTGAGGACATGACGTCTGATAGGAACTCGTGAAGAACTAAGATCATGATAGATGAGTAAGGCGCATAGGTATAGTGTTGCTTTGCTTTCTCCAGTGCATAAACTTTTCTTTTGCGCGTTGGCTCATCTTGCCTTTTAGGAGTCTCATGTACAGTGGCAGAGCTTAAAGGTTTCTGTTGGGGGGTGGGGGGATTTTTTATAGCGTAAAGCATTACCCTTATTCTTGAAAGCATTCGCCTCAATTCAATGGTATTGATATACCTCAAAAGTAAATGTTTCAACGTAATAGTAGATCAAATACAATTTATGAAAATTATCATACAAAAAATAAATGTAATTGCGGTTCAATTATGTTTTGCAAGTTTTTTTTCTCAGCTTTTGAAAATTTCACTTAATTAAACACTCGCATACTTGCTTTTTGATTTCTAAAGATGGAGATTTCATATATTGAATTGTATAAGACCTGAAGAATTCCTCTGTACGTGTACTACTATTTGTTTCCTTATTTTTGTATACTTCACAAACTTGTAAGGAAAGAAGACATTGCAGTTCCTTTGTTGATATATATCTTCTTGTTTTCTCAAAAGTTTCTCAAAACACACATATACACTATTACTAACTCAAACTTTGGGGGGAGGGTCCGCCCCTACTCATGCATGTAGGTTTTCTTGCTTTTCTACTTTTTTGGTTTATGTTCATTCGCTTAGCTTTTCTTCCAATATGTGTCTTTGTTAGCTTTTATGCTTGTTTTTTTTTTCTAACTCTCGTATGCGCTTTGGCTCGTATGCATTTATTTGTTTGTTTTGCTCTATCTTCTTATATGTTCCTTGTTTATATTTGTTCTTTATGTGTCTGTAGTGTCTTATTTTTCTTATTTATGCTTGCATGCTCCCTTGTTTCTTTGTCGGTATGCATTTAATGTCTATGCATGGTTATATGTTACTTTGTCTATATGATTGTATGTTTTCTGAGTTCATATGCTTTGTTTTATGTCTGTGTCTTCCATATCCTTATACACACCACACATAAAGTGTTTTTGTTGCACACACTTGCCGGAGGTATTTCTGAAAGCAATCCTTTTATTCTTGGTCAAGCGTGTGATTGTCTGCATCTCACATCTCTTATACCTCGCTCCAACAGGATTAGGTGTGATTGTTTTTGTTGTATATTGGATTTATAAGCTAAAGCTTGTTTTTTCTTATCCTAAAGGGGACTCGCAGAGTAAATATGCAAAAGATCCTCTTTAGTCGGTCGAAGAAATATATAAAGCCATTTTTCCTTTTTTATTTCATTATGTTCATTGTCCCCGTGTGTAATTCTCTTCTCTCTCTCTCTCGCTCCGTTGGGGTTTGATCTTTGTAATCTTTATTCTAGTTGAGTTTATACGTTTCTCTTTTTCTTTTTTTAGTCATTAAACATTGAGAAATGCTAGGTTCACAAAATCTTCACACAAAAAGATTCACATAATGATGTGGATTGTTTATTTTTTCCATTGAAGCCAATTAGAAAATGAGAAAGAAACTATTTGAATGGACAAGTGAGGTTGCCAACTCATTGCCCTCACTATGTTCCGCCCCTGCTCATGCATGTAGGTTTTCTTGCTTTTCTACTTTTTTGGTTTATGTTCATTCGCTTAGCTTTTCTTCCAATATGTGTCTTTGTTAGCTTTTATGCTTGTTTTTTTTCTAACTCTCGTATGCGCTTTGGCTCGTATGCATTTATTTGTTTGTTTTGCTCTATCTTCTTATATGTTCCTTGTTTATATTTGTTCTTTATGTGTCTGTAGTGTCTTATTTTTCTTATTTATGCTTGCATGCTCCCTTGTTTCTTTGTCGGTATGCATTTAATGTCTATGCATGGTTATATGTTACTTTGTCTATATGATTGTATGTTTTCTGAGTTCATATGCTTTGTTTTATGTCTGTGTCTTCCATATCCTTATACACACCACACATAAAGTGTTTTTGTTGCACACACTTGCCGGAGGTATTTCTGAAAGCAATCATTTTATTCTTGGTCAAGCGTGTGCCTGTCTTCATCTCACATCTCTTATACCTCGCTTCAACAGGATTAGGTGTGACTGTTTTTGTTGTATATTGGATTTATAAGCTAAAGCTTGTTTTTTCTTATCCTAAAGGGGACTCGCGGAGTAAATATGCAAAAGATCCTCTTTAGTCGGTATAAGAAATATATAAAGCCATTTTTCCTTTTTTATTTCATTATGTTCATTGTCCCCGTGTGTAATTCTCTTCTCTCTCTCTCTCCGTTAGGGTTTGATCTTTGTAATCTTTATTCTAGTTGAGTTTACACGTTTCTCTTTTTCTTTTTTTAGTCATTAAACATTGAGAAATGCTAGGTTCACAAAATCTTCACACAAAAAGATTCACATAATGATGTGGATTGTTTATTTTTTCCATTGAAGCCAATTAGAAAATGAGAAAGAAACTATTTGAATGGACAAGTGAGGTTGCCAACTCATTGTGTGGATTTTATTATGTAAAATTTATGTGAGCATATCATTGCTCTTAAACATTCTACTAATTATGCGGTATGAATATGCAACTTAAATATAGTGAGGAGGTTGGTTGAATAATTCGCGGTGTCTTTATTCTTGATCTGTGTTTATCTGTAGAAAATAACACATTAGCATTTGTGCCTAACTCCTAATTGAGTTTATGTTTTGACTCTGTGCATAAATTTGCTGCTAAATGCTAATTGTGTTTGTGTATGTGTGCAGGAACTTTGATTAACTTTGATGTTTTATGCTCAAGCTTTATGATGCAGTGATGCACAATGCACAAAGCCGCTGTTGGGCCTAATTATGTTTGTTGAGATTTGATATGAAAAACTACAATTTATTTGTTGGGCCGAACAGCCTCAGCTCAAAATACATCGAACCCACTCTACAATTCTACATCATTAACTGAATAACCAACCCGATAAGAGACCGAAGCCAATTGGTTCAAAATTCCGATAACCGAAGTTTTTTTAGTTTTCTATTTTCAGTTTTAGGTCCTGTTTTGGACCATAACTGACCTGAGCCAACTCAGGCTCACTCAGTCACTCTAAGCCTACATTCCTGCCAATTTATAAGTTTAACAGAACTTCAAGCTTATTCATATGCATGTAAATACAATTTACTTCGTAGCTAAAAGAAACTACTGAAACTACAAAACGGAAAATGGAAACATACACGTTCGGATGTGGTACACAACAGAAGTATTTATTATTCATATTCACAGACACGTGATTCTGCACCGAGTGTTGTTATCAACTGAAAACAACCGAAAGTCTAACATTATTGACCTAATAGAGCAAACAGAAATTTTACCTAAATTTGTCAACAAGTTAGAGCTCTGGCTATTCCCCCATATGCTTAACATAATGAGTGTTCAACATGGATCACATCCATCATCACATAATTGGCAACCTTAAAGTTGACTTCACTTGCTTGCTAAGATTACTGACTAATTGGTATTTCCAACTAAAACCAACAGATCACCAGTCACCTACATTTGCGATACAAACACCAAAGACACTTTCTATTGTCTATTGGAAAAAAACAAAGATCTGTTGTAGTTTAGTTTTTCAAAATGATTAATTAAAGTGCCTTCCTCTGAGTACTTTATCTTAAGAAACTATTATCATGAATTTCAGAGAACCAACTGGAAACGAACAAAACACTTGCATATACCATGTGTCAAACAAACGTACTAAACGAGGTTTATACTTATCTCAGTGTGCACAATATGAGTGTCAAATCTTCTCTCTAAGTATAACTGTGTTAACTTGATATTTACTTTACATTGCATTGATAAATCAATCTACGATTTTAGTTTTACAAGTATATCTTACCCACAGTTTGTTCTTCAGGCAACAGGTGTTTTGCAGCATATACTGAAGATGTCTTCTAATGGGGCATGATCGCCTGTACCTTCGTCCTTCCAGGCATACAACAACTCCTTGCCTTTAAACACAAACATCCCTCCCTAAGAACCAACAAAAGATTAATTAGACGAGCTGCGACAATTCCAAATACTGTAGTACCGAAACATCAACAGCTGGGATAGTTGTAGATCAAACCTGTTGTAAGACACTTCCCCTATCATCTGGTGTCACTTCAATCGTGTAATTCTCTGTAGCTTTTTTTAGAGCCTCAAATCTTGATTTTGTTAACACTTTTGCCTGTCATTTCACATTCAAACATTATACTAATTTAACTTGTCTGTCAAAAAATTCTTTCAAGAGGCATGAAGGAAAGATGATATTACACTGGCGGGATTGAAGAACGTCCGCCCAATGCCATAATACAAACCCAAAAGATTATATGCCTGAGATACGAAAATAAAACGTAAGTTTCAGTGACAACAGAGAATGAGGCACTAATTTGTAATGACTAAAGTCAAATTAAGACTAAAATACCTTTCTTTCAGGATCTGCATAAAGGCTATCCAATGGAAACGGTAACTGTGGGCATTGAAAATAAATTTAATCAGCTATCTGGACGAGATTGCAATAAGTCAAGAGCATATCAAATGGGCCGAGAGACACACAAAAGAATTATCAAACTGGAAACAGATACCCTTTCAGCAAAGACACGAGCTTTCTTTGGTTCACCAATACCAATGGCAATTAGCTTCACACCTGCCGCTTCGAATTTTGATATAGATTCTTTGAGAGTTGAAGCAAGTTCCCAGCTATACATGTTATAAAATTAAGTTAAACTTCACCAATTTAGGAAGCCTGTGGTCTACATGTTAATAAAAAGGATCAAAATTTGTACTGGTTACCAGCAAGGGCATCCGAAATGCCTCAGAAGAGCGACAACAGCAATGCCCTAATTAAAGAGCGGTAAAGAACATGTTACAAAAGAATAGAAGCACTTACAATTGAAACTGATATCAATACCAAAACTTCAAATATTGAAGTACAGATAAGATCAATAGGCACTTGACAACAAGAACTACGGCAAGTATCATCTTGTAGCATAATTAGAGAAGTAAAAGCGTTATCGACAATTTTTGCCCTTCTTTTACTGTTAAAGTCAACTAAAGGTTTGGGTTCGTCGTAATTTATAGTTCCCACAGGTTGGGATCTTTTGTCATGATAACCTATAGGTAATGAATTTTAATCATACTCTTGTGCGTGTCCAAGAATTACAACTGGGCATTAATGAACACGAATCAGCAATTTGCACCTCGCTGAGTGCAGTTGTGCGAGTCCATCTAGAAAATGTTCGTTTGTGCTGGCTTTAACCACAGCACCTAAGTCCTAAACTCCTAATCTTATGCAATAGTAATTGGTTAGACATGTTTTAAGGCCATTATGATCATTGGTATTTTATTGTTTAAGCTAACTCAGGGGTGGTCACCAAGTAGTAAAAAGCTTGCGACTATCATCACTAAAACGTGAGAAGTCTCAAGTTCAAACACTGCTTGGTGCAAACTACCATGAAGTGACCACGCCAACCTCTTAAAAGAGGGACTTTACCCGGTTTGCTGTGTGTGGCGGCGGGCTCAAACCCCATGGATTAGTCGGCCAAAAGTTGTGATACCATGATTACCAAAAAAAATTCCTTAGCATTGTTAACAAATCTTGGTATTCAGTTTTTGCTTGTGGTTATATACATTTTCTATAGGATAACTACTCGAATTATCGTTCATAGCCCCGATCCTCTTTTTTAAGTCATAAACATATCCTTGTCAATGTCAGATTCAAGTTATCACTGAGTTGCATAAAATGTAAGTTCAAGCAAGAGTTATCAGGACAGAGTAAGCCTACTACTTAGTCCCAAATATTTCTTCATTTTATACCGGTTACACACAGTTCCACAATCTATCAATGTCTAATATGAAATCAATAACCTTAAAAATATAAAACATCATAAGGGTTTAATATTTGTATTACAAAGTACGTAATTGGGTTAATTATGTAATAAAAATATCAGCTAACAGAAATATTATTAGACCATATTCCCTAGACGAGCCGGGCAGTTTTATAGGCGTGTCGTACCCATTAAGGTTGTGAGTTAGTTGCTTATTCTCTAAGGTATCCAACTAGAATATATAGATATGCATCATTAGGTATTTTGTAACAATTACAATTACAATTACAATAATACAATACTCTTTCAGGTTGTATAGATAAGAAAACAAGCTGTCAGAAATCGAAGCACGGAACAAACAAACAAAACCAACAAACTAAGCGATCGAAATTGTTTAAACTAATAGAAAGGTACCAAATATTTAAAAGCACCTCCAAATTTCTAAAGCTAGTAATGTCTATTTATAGACCAAACTAACCGACATACGACAAATCTTAATTCGACTCAAACACAAAACACTAAAACGTGTAACACAAGTAAGTTACCTCAGATTGATCCCAGAGGTCGTTAAACAAAACGGATTCACCGGAAGCAGTAAAAATGTCAACACTTCCAAGTACATCACCAATCTCAGGGGAGTAAGTAGCTGTTGAAGAAGCTTTTGGTACAACACTTTGATTACTTTTTCTGTGTGAACTTAAACTAAGTGAACATGCTATGTTGTTGGATAATAGAGATTGATTTAATTGTGATGATGGAGATTGAAATGAAGAAACTGAGGGGCACATATTGGAGAATAATGAATAAGAAGAAGATATAATAGCAGGTATCGCCATAAATTGTTTTTGTAATGGAAGTTTAACTAAATTTGTGAGATTTTTTAAAACATACTAGCATGTTATCATGAACTAGTATTATTCATGTGCAAGAAATATGCAAATGAAAGAAGGTAACACGTGTAACCATACCAGTCACGCAAAATCTATGGCTTTATTGGGCGATCAATCAAGTATTGTTGGGCTATATGTAAAATGGGCTTGTGAATCGACCCATTTTAAATCGGACGGGTTATTTCTGATCCCGTACATCCTTTTAAGACTCGGTGTATTGGGGGTGGTATAAATCGCGGTCCCCCTTTTTTGGTGTGGTCTGGTAGTGCAGACCTCCAACCAGTTTGTACAAAAAAAAATCCCCATCGGCTAAAAGACGACTACTTTGGGAATTAGAAAAAAAAAATGTTAATTTAAACATTTTCTTTATCTATAAATACTTTGACGTGGAAGTTTTCAACAACGTCTGTGTAATGTATCTAATCGTTGTGGAGTATCATAGGTACCCGGAGAAAGTTCGTTCTTTAAGGGTATAACAAGATGGAAATGAAGGCGGCTTCGTGATACGGATGGGCTATTTTTTGTATTTTGGGGATTTAGTAAAAACAGTAAATTTAAGAAAGAGGGGGGGGGGGGGGGGTTGTTTGAGGTTGATTGCTTGGAAAAACATAAATGACAAATATAATGAAAGGGATAACAGTGAGGAGGATAAAGGCAACTACTTTCGAAAAATTCATTTAGGGTTAAAATAATTTGACAACAACTTAAACCTAGCAAGTACAAGGAATGATCTTAAACAAGTTTTTAAAACCCGCGCTTTATTGCGGCGCGTTTTGTGTATTGTGTTTTTCGTTATAGAGGTTTTTTTGTTGTTCGTTGATAGCTACGTTTTTTTTTCGTTGAAGGTGATATTTTTTTATGAATATGCATTTTTTATAAACTGTTTTTTATTATGTGAAATGAAGCTAAGATAAATATATATAAGGGATGCCATTTCATTATTAAGTCAAATGCTCATTTCATAAACATGTGCAGCAAATGAAGAATATAACAAAAGCAAAAAAATATTATTGTAACGAAGTAACTGTATGCACCCCACAATAATAGTATCAATCCACTAACCGTATTAATTAGCAACAAATATAAATAGTATAACATGAATTATATTATATATCAACAGATTTTATCACTTTAGTGTATCAACCTCTTAGGAAGATTCGACCAACATTCTGTTTCGATTGTGAATGGCTGTAGGCCCGTCACCTACGCGGTTAGTATGTAGATGTTGGAATCAACGTGGATCCCTTGATTCATATCACTCTTGGTTTGTTTGGTTTTTAACCTCGATTCGGTTGTCCTATCCAATTCAACGATTGTTAGAAGTGTTTTTATGTTATGTGTGGAGCAATATGATCTCCTAGAAACCATTATTTTGATAGTTCGCTGCAAAAAAACCTCGTAAAGATGTTCTTTTTCGATGATAAGTTTTTTGCGCTCGTTTAAACTGGAGTATTGCTGAGAAAGTAAATGTACTTTTCTTATGGGATAGCAGGATTCCAGCTTCCATATAATAACTTCTTGTAATTTTTTCTAGCTTCTTGCTAGTGGTTTTTAATAAAGTTGCCGTTCTAAAAAAAAAATACCATATCCACTAACCATATTAATTAGCAACAAATATAAATAGTATAACATGAATTATATTATATATCAACAGATTTTATCACTTTAGTGTATCAACCTCTTTTGCATTTTCCTGGCTTTCACACGCTTTAATGTGCTCTCCACAATTAAAAGCAGCTAAATAAAAATCTGCCAGTGGAACTTTAGTATCTCATGGATGAAGGTTAATGGTAGTTTTGGTTTTACATCCTGCTACAGGGACATCGTTTGCAACCGCCATTATATCTTCACCCCCAATCCCTCGCCTCTTTTCACCGAACCTGTGACAAATTTATCTCCCAAGGATTTCTCATCTGCAATCAGAAAAGTAAGTTAAATAGAGACTTATCAGTTCTTATTTTCAGCAAAAATGAATGAACAAAACATACCGCAAGCCAATATTCAGTAACCTCCTATTGGCCTTCTTTTGTGATTAGTCGTTTGAACAAACCATACTTGTATCTAAGCCCATAACCCCATGTTGGATAATCATACGGGTTATCATCATAATCATCTTTCCAATGCTCGTATAGGTTCTTCCTCCCGATTCCACCTCCACTCTTGGATGATATAAAACCTGATGTTTCATTAACAACCTCTTCCACTTCACTATCACTATCTTCGTCACCCATACCAGCCACATTTGACGTTGGCTGCTCATGTGCCTTTTGCCCCTCGTCCACATCAGTTTCAACCCTCATGGAACTACCCCCAACTTGCACCTAACACATCATTATTTTCAACCGACCTAAGTGCATCAAAGGGATTCAAACAACTTGCCTCTTGACTAGGTGTTACCACTAGTAGTAGCACCATTCTTCTTAGAGACAAGTCTATATACCTGTTTTGTCGACTTAAACTAAAATTTAGAACCCATATTAAAGTCACTAGCCGGTTTCTTTCCACTAATTCCAGCATTACTCTGATTCACTTTCGTACCACCAGAATGCATTTCCCCCTGATTTACACGCTTAGTATGAACCATTTTAGGGCAATGTTCCGAGTCATGTCCAAAGATCTTGCAATTGCTAATCGTGGTGGAAAATCACATTTTATTCAAAGTTTATTGTTTAGTAAGCTATCCCTCATTCTTCTCAAATTTGGGATAAAATAACCATTGAGTCCTTACAAACGTTAGTATCATATCACTAACTTAAATCTAGACATGCATAGATATTTTGTCCCGCTGATCGCTTACACACCATAGTAGTATAATGAATATATCTTTATTTGTTGATCCCAATAGAATAGTTCTTGCTTAGCTTGTATAAGTCTAAGTTGTATTGAATAAATCCAAAACAACTATGATAGAAACTTTGATTGTGAATATCAAAGACTATGTGGAATCTAGTCAATGATACTAAGAAGAATTTTAATAATGAATAAGAAGAATAACAAACAGTTTACCAAACTTTCAGCCTCAATCTAATTCGAACACTCTTAATATTGTTAGGGTTTACAAAACCTTGAAGCTAATTGACTTGTAATTTTTTGTGATATCAAACTCTATACCTTAGGGCCTCTTTTTATACACCAAGTAGTCCTAATAGGATTACAATATTTTTTTAAGTTATACGTATCTTTTACAAAAATATCTCATACATATCTTTTAAACAAATAACTTATACGTATCTTTTACAAAAATATCCCATACATATCCCATAAGCAGTACTAACTTGATCTAACAGTACTAACTTATAACCAACAGCATTAACTTTCTCAGCAGCAGTAACTTTATACTAACAGCATTTACATCAGCAGTAGTAACTACTTACTATATTTTCCTTAAACTTCTTGAGTAGCAGTAACTTCAACAACACTAAAAAGTCTTTTAATCCCAACAATCTTCCCCTAAACTTGATGTTCATCTTCAAAATCTTCAAGTTTCTTGATTAAAAGCTTTATCTTTACTAGAAGGATGCTTCCAAACACTTCATTCAGGTACATAGCCTTCCTTAAGCTGTTTCTTGACCAATCTAAGAAGCTTATATGCCATTTTACTCTCATAATCAACCTGAAGCTTCACATCATTAAACATTTGATGTAGTGTGTGCTTTGTAAGTGGACACATCTTTTCAACCAATAGATAATATGGTATGGTATGCATTGTTACATAATGAACTCCACAAGAATAAAAAAGCTTCCAATTCATTGTTGGGATTAAAAGACTTTTTGAAGCTGTTTGGAAGTTACTGCTGCTAAGGTTAAAGTTACTGAGGTTTAAAGTTATGTGCTAAGTAATAAATTAGTGTTGTAAGTGTTATTAGTGCAGAAAAAAATATGCTAAGTAGTTAGTACTGCAGTTATACTGCTAGTATATATTACTATGCTTAATGGAAGATAAGCCTGCCTCGAGGAATCTAGAAGAAATACCTACTATGTAGTTAATACTATAGTATAAAAGTTGCTACTGTGTAGTGTACTTAGTATGCTCGAATATGTTAGTGTTCGCTTGAGTAGTTACAAACTGTTTGCATAAAGTTAGTACTGCTAGTGTAATTAGTCACTACGGATGAGAATGAAGAAAATCATTCTAAGTGTTTCTATGCTTGTACACAGTTAGTCGTTATTGATTATAAAAGTTAAATGCTCTGGTTACAATTGCTGAAGATTACAACCTCTAGATGAGTTTATATTGTCAGAAGGATAAAGACAAGAGAAGGATAAAGATGAGAATTGTTTATCAAGATAATTACGGGTTAAGTATGTAGATATTTTTGAAATATTGTATAAGTTATTTTGTTTAGATCGATATGCTAATTAGGACGTATTTAGCCTTGTAGGACTCCTTGTGTATAAAGGAGGTCCTATGGCATAATGTAATACCATCTAGACTACTCATTCATTGTTCTGTAATCTATTTGTAGCTTCAGGTTTTGTAACAATAACACTATTAAGAGTGTTTCGTATTAATATTAAGATGAAAAGTTTGGTAAAACTGTTTTGTTATTGATCTTTTTTCATTCTATTTTATTGTAATTCTTATTAAGTATCATTTCTAGATTCGCATAGTCTTTAATTATTTCATAATCAAAGTTATTCTACTATAGTTGTGTTTAGATTTAACTTGATATCTTATACCTTATAAAGCTAAGGGATTAAAAAGATTGTTCTATTGGGACTAAAAAGTGGTATCATTAGCTTTTGAGAAGCTTTGTTGTTATAAGAAGAACTTTACTACATACAAGATCTACTTCTTCAAGAAGCAATGGATCACTCAATCTACCTCAAAACTTCAAGTATCCCATACATCCTAACCTGCTGGTATGATCTATGGGAAGTTGGGATGTAGTAGTACACTACAGTGCATTGTTTAACTCTACTCGGGACGGTTCTAATAGAAAAATGGTAATATGCACCAAGTAACAAAAAATGTTGATGGTATATAGGAGACTGTATCCTTCCTTAAAGTGTTGAAGAGAAGGCACAAAAGAAAGAAGAGTGAGGCAAGAAACCACTAAGTTGATGGCCTTACTAATGAGTATCATTTAAAATTCAACTCATACACAAGGATGCTAAGACACTTGATGCAAGCAATTGACGAACAGATTTTGAGGGAATGTGTACAAAGAAATCAGAAAAATCTTTGAAGCAACCTCAATATGAAAACTTTGTTGCATCCAGCACATAACTTGATTTGAGCAAACTATGAAAAGGCTTCAAAAGCTAATTAGTCAATGGAGTTGATGCTGAAGTTATTCTCAAGATGAATCAATCAGAAAGTTTTAGAATCGTCTAGTCACAAGAATGGTCAAACGCATACTATTCGTATGGAGGAACAAACCAAGAGATTGAGGACATTGAGTTTGGATGACACTTCTGAAAACCTGATGGCTTTGATCAGAGGTTAAAGGGAAATCTAGCTCAACCACAAACTCACATAATGTAGCCTTTCTGTCCTCTAGCATCACTAACAGTGCAACTAGAGCAGTTAATACTGCTCAGGGTGTTAATACTGCTAGCACTCAAGGTGCTGTTGATAGCTCAACAACTGTTGAAAATTTGAGTAATGTTGTGATTTATTCCTTCTTTGCTAGCCAACCAAGTATTCCACAGCTTGATAATGAAGATCTACAACAAATCCATCCTGATGATCTAGAAGAGATAGACTTGAGGTGGAACATTGCTATGCTGACTATGAGGGCAAGAAGATTCCTTAAGAATACTGGAAGGAAGTTGGACATGGCCAACAAAGAAAGAATTAGGTTTCACAAGTCCAAGGTAGAGTGTTTTAACTGCCACAAGAGAGGACACTTTGCAAGGGAATGCAGGGCACCCAGGAATCAAGACAGCATAAATAAGGAGCCTACAAGAAACAAGGAGCCTACAACATGGTTCCAAGAACAGTCTTAACTAGGTCTGGCCCAATTTTAGTTAATTCGGTTAGATCAGTTAATACTGTTCAATCAAGAACAGCAGTGAATAATGCAGGACCTATGAAAAATGTTATTAATAATGCATATTTAACTGCTAGAAGGCCTTTTAACAAAATAACAGCAGCTAATAACAGTAATTTCACTAAAAAGGTTAATGTTGTTAAGGTAATAAGGGTTAATACTGCTAGGCCAAAAGCAGTTATTAGTGCTGTTAAGGGAAACAAGGTAAATGTTGTTAAGACCTCAGCATGTTGGGTTTGGAGACCAAAGCATAAAGTTTTAGACCATGTCTCCGGAAAAAATGGTGCATCAATGTCCTTTAAAATATTTAACTATATTGATGCACAATGCAGATCCAAGTCAGTAATGGCTTGGGTCCCCAAACGAAACTAATTTTCCTACCATTATGCGCAGGGCAATACACAACAAGATTTGAAGGATAAAAGAGTAATTGACAGTGGATGCTCTAGGCACATGACAGGAAACAGATCCTATCTTACAAATTATGAAGAAATTGATGGAGGATTTGTTGCCTTTGGAGGTAATTCTAAAGGAGGAAAAATTACTAGAAAAGGTAAAATACAAACTAGTAAATTGGATTTTGAAGATGTGTATTTTGTAAAGGAACTAAAGTCTAACCTCTTCAGTGTCTCACAAATGTGTGACAAGAAGAATAGTGTTCTTCTTACTGATACTGCATGTGTTGTTCTGTCTCCAAACTTTAAGTTAACTGATGAAAATCATGTCTTGCTTAAAGTTCCAAGAAAGGATAACATGTACAGTATTGTTTTAAAGAATGTTGTTCCTCAAGGAGGTTTCACTTGTCTCATTGCAAAAGCCACACCAGATGAATCTAATCTTTGGCATAGGAGGCTTGGACATGTAAATTTCAAAACAATGAATAAACTGGTAGAGGAAAACCTTGTAAGAGGTTTACCTTCAAAACTCTTTGAAATTAATCAAACTTGTGTTGCTTGTCAGAAGGGAAAGCTACACAGAGCTTCTTGTAAGACCAAAATAGTCAGTTCAATTAGCCAATCATTACAAATGTTGCACATGGATTTGTTTGGCCCAACATTTATAAAGAGTTTAATGAAAAAGGTTGTACTGCCTAGTTGTCACAGATGATTTTAGTAGGTTTAGTTGGGTCTTCTTTTTAGCCACTAAGGATGAAACTAGTGAAATCCTTAAAACATTTTATAATAGGCATAGAAAATCTAATAGACCTTAGGGTGAAAGTGATTAGATGTGACAATGGGACTGAATTCAAGAATAGGGTCATGAATCAGTTCTGTGAAATGAAGGGTATTAAGAGGGAATTTAGTGTTGCTAGGACTTCAAAACAAAATGGAGTAGCAGAAAGGAAAAAATAGGACACTAATAGAGGCTGCTAGGACTTTGCTAGCTGATTCAAAATTTCCTACAACTTTCTGGGCTGAAGTAGTTAATACTGCTTGTTATGTCCAAAATAGGGTGTTAGTTATCAAGCCTCACAACAAGACCCCGTATGAACTTTTTCTAGGTAGAAAACCTACCTTAAGCTTCTGAGACCATTTGGGTGTCCTGTTACAATCCTTAATACCATAGATCACCTAGGTAAATTTGATGGAAAGGCTAATGAAGGGTTCTTTGTAGGATACTCTACCAATAGCAAAGCATTCAGAGTATTCAACAGTAGAACTAGGATAGTAGAAGAGAACATGCATGTTAAGTTTAGTGAAGATACACCTAATATTGCAGGAAGTGGACCTAATTGGCTTTTTGATATAGATGCTCTAACAAATTCAATGAATTATAAGCCAATTGTTGCAGGAAATCAGTCTAATGGTGTACAAAAGCATGTAATGATGCAGATAAAGTTAAAATGGAGACAGTACCTGGCAAAGAATGCATTCTACTACCAATGTGGCCTGCTAATCCACTATTCTCTCAAGATTTAAAGAGTTCTCCTGATGCTGGATTCTAACCATCAGGAGAGGAGGAAAAGAAGGATCTTGAAGATCCAGGGAATGAAGATAGTGAGGTTACAAGTACAATAGAGCCAAGAGTAAATCAAGAGAAGGATGCAAATGTCAACAACACTAACAGTATTAAAACTATTAGTCCAACTATTAATGCTCTTGGCATAGTAGATAATGTTGTTGCTGAGAATATAGTCTATGGATGTGCTGATGATCTAAATATGCCTGATTTGGAAGAAATTGGCAGATTTAGTGATGCTGAAGATGATATTTCAGGGGTTGACATGAACAATTTAGATACATACTTACAAGTCAGTCCTGTTCCTACCACAAGAATACACAAAGACCATCCAATTGAACAAATTATTAGAGACTTGAATTCAGCACCTCAAATAAGAAGAATGATAAGGAATTTAGAGGAACATGGGTTTCTTAGAACTACTCTTGAACAAAGAAGAAACCATAAAGAAATTCAGACATATTGTTGTTTGCTTGAATTTTTATCACAACGAAGGAACCCAGAAGGTAATCTAGCATTAAAAGATCCAAGTTGATTAGAAGCTCTGCAAGAGGAGCTTCTACAATCAAGTAACAAGAAGTTTTGGACCTTGAGGAGAGTTAAACTATGGAAAATAAAGAGCTATTGGGACGCTAATGGTTTTTCAGTTAACAAGAAGGAGGAAAGAGGCTATTGTGATTAAAAATAAAGCATGATTGGTTGCACAAAGATAACAAATGAAAATGAAATAGACTATGATGAGGGTTTTTTGTCTATTGCCAGAATAAAGCAATTACGCTATTTTTAGAGCTATGGCCTCACAATTTTAAAGACTTATGTGGCGGTATTCATAATGGACTGTTCAAGGTGCTTTTCTTTATGGTAAGATTGAAGAGGAAGTCTATCGTGTGTCAACACGGGTTTTGAAGATCCAGATTCGACTGAGTATACAAAGTGGGGGGGAAAAAAAAAAATAAAAATAAATAAACTTTATGGATATTGCTCAAGCTCTCAATGCTTGGATATTAAAACTTGTCAACTGTATCTGTGGACAAAAAGGTTTCAGAGATGAAGATAGACAAGTCTTTGTTTCTATCAAAGGACAAATGGATACTTCTGTTAGTTCAAGTATATATTGATGATATCATTTTTGGGTCTACAAGAAAGAAGATGTGTACTGAGTTTGAGAAGATGACGCATAAGAAGTTCCAGATGAGTTCTATGGGAGAGCTCACATTTCTCTTAGGTCTGCAAGTGAAGTAGAAGGAAGATGGATTTTCATTAGTCAGTAAAAGGTCTTTAAGAATGAGTATTATTGAACAAGTTTAGTTTTTGTGATGTCATGCGCAGAAACATATGGTAATCAAAGGCTTTGCTCAAAGTTAGATGCAGATCCGTGAAGAATGTAGATGAAAATTTATATAGATCAATGATTGGTTTATTGATGTATCTAACTTCTTCAAGGCCTGATATTATGTTTGAAGTATGTACTTGTGCAAGATTCCAAGTCAATCCAAAAGTTTTACATCTTCATGCTGTGAAAAGGATCTTTAGATACTTAAAAGGTCAAACCTAATTTGGTATCCTAAAGATTCACCTTTTGATTTGGTGGCATATACTGACAGTGACTATGCAAGAGCAAGTTTAGATAGGAAATCCACAACAGGAGGTTGTCAGTTCCTAGGGTGCAGGTTGATTTCATGGCAATGTAAGAAGCAGACTGTGGTTGCTAATTCCATAACTGAAGCTGAGTATATAGCTGCTTTAAATTGCTGTAGACAAGTGATTTGGATCCAAAATCAATTGCTGGATTATGGATATAACTTTATGCAGACTAAGATTCATATTGATAATGAGAGTACTATCTGCATAGTGAAGAATCCTGTTTTTCACTTAAAGACAAAGCACATTGAGATTAGGCATAACTTTATCAGAGATTCTAATAAGAAGAAGCTTATTCAAATGATAAAGATTCACACAGATCAGAATGTTATAGATTTGCTCCCAAAAGCATTTGATGTTAGCAGATTTCAATATCTGATTACAAGTATTGGAATGCTTAACCTATGAAGTATTGATTGAGGGGAGGTTAATTGTGTTCATATGCAACGGATTATACAACAAATGATGATTTAAATGGGATGAAAAAGCTACTAATGATGAAAATTAAGTTTGTGCTGTTGGGCTAACTTTCTACTGGTAAGTATAATTAGTGCTACTAGTTATACTTAATACTGCTATGTTAATGCTGTTAGTTATACTTACTACTGTTTGTTATAATTAATATTGTTAGTATTAAGAGAAATTGGTGAGCATAAAAGAAGAAAGAGAGATGTGTGAACTAAAAATAGAAAGAGTGACTTTGTAAGCTAAAAGAAATGAGAGAAATTAGTGAGCATAAAAACAGAAAGAGAGATGTGTGACATAAAAATAGACAGAGTGATTCAGTGAGAAAAAGAATTAAGAGATATAGTGAGAATAAAAACAGAAAGAAAGCTTGTGAGAATCAAAATTAATGATGGAAATGCTTTTTGGAACGAAATTGGAGTTAATGCTGGTGACTCAAAGTTAATGCTACTAGACACACTTACTACTGCCAGTGTTAGTTAATGATGTTAGGCATACAATTACTACTGTTGGTTAAGTTAATGCTGCCAGGCATAACTTACTACTGTTGGGCTACTGCTGGGTCAGTTAATGCTGTTAGGCTTAACTTAGTACTGCTAGTTCAAGTTAATGATGTTGAGGGTGATTTCATAAATACTTCAATTGAGGGTTTCATTTAATCACTTAATCGATTTCAATCTTTGTTATACCTTCTAATCATAAACCCTAACTCAATTTCATTGTTAATCATCAAAACCCAACATCAATGGTTGGCCTTAAAGTTCGCTAGTTCACACAACATGGTCGCATTCTTAGATAAACCCACTGAAAGTGATGGATTTGAGCAAATTATGGATTTTTTTGAACGCACATCCTATCAAATATGTGTTAACG
This sequence comes from Tanacetum coccineum, assembly GCA_026074375.1. Lineage (NCBI taxonomy): Eukaryota > Viridiplantae > Streptophyta > Magnoliopsida > Asterales > Asteraceae > Tanacetum > Tanacetum coccineum. The sequence continues at coordinate 2,078 of BQNB010019416.1, read as the reverse complement.
GTTAATCCCACAATCTATATTGCATGTATTGAGCAATTCTGAGCTACTGCAAAGGTGAAAACTGTTAATGGAGAAGTGCAGATACAAGCCCTAGTGGATAAGAAGAAGGTGATCATCACTGAGACAAGTGTAAGAAGTGATCTTCAATTAGAAGATGCTGAAGGTACTGAATGTCTTCCAAATGCTACAATTTTTGAACAGCTGACACTCATGGGGTATGAAAATCTTACACAAAAGCTTACATTCTATAAAGCTTTCTTTTCACCTTAATGGAAATTTCTTATCCATACAATTCTGCAATGCCTAGTACTAAACTACTGCTTGAACATAATGCGAATTTAGTAGCACTAGGCCTCTGTTTCCATTTGTTCTACATTTTTGCCATTTTTGATCTGTTTTGGGTTTATTTGGGCCTTTTTTAAGCATAAATAGATATGTGTAATCTACACTTATCAGTATCCAAGGTTTGTGCAAGTGTTCTTGGATAAACAAGTTAAAGGAATGTCCAAACATAAAGAGATTTATGTTACACCTTCTCGCACTAAGAAGGTCTTATATGAAGAGGCAGGGAAAAGAGTTTTCTATTAGGGACACACCTTTATTTCCAACCATGATTGTTCAAGCACAAGAACAAGTAGGTAAAGGTTCAGAGATACCAATTGATTCGAATCATACACCCACTACTACTCAACCATCAACATCTAAACCTCAGAAGAAACAGTCTAGAAGGAAGTAGAGGAGAGACACTGAGGATCCTCAACTTAGTGGTCCTATAGAACCTGTAACTGACAATACTGAAAATGTGGCAAGTGTACCTACACATTCCAATAATCCACTGCTCAGTGGTGAGGATAGACTGAAACTAAATAAATTGATGGAACTTTATACCAGCTTATCATAAAGAGTTCTTGACTTGGAGAAAACAAAGACCTCTTAAGCTGCAGAGATTACTGAATTGAAGGAGAGGGTTAAGAAGTTGGAAAAGAATGAAGGGTCAAGAACTCACAGGCTCAGAAGATTATACAAGGTTGGTAGATCTACAAGAGTGGTTTCCTCTGAAGATGAAGGTTTAGGTAATCAGGAGGATGCATCCAAACAGGAAAGGAAATTAATGAAATTGACCAAGATGCAGAGTTTACATTAGTTGATGAGACTCAAGGGAGGTATGGTGATAATTTAATGTTTGATATTGGTGTTCTTGATAATGAACAAGATATGACAGAGAAAGAGGTTGATATGGCTGAAAAGGATGTTAGTACTGCTGATCCAGTTACTACTGCTAGTGAAGTAGTTACTACTGCTAATGTTGTAGTTAGTACTACTGAAGTTATTACTGACAGTACTACAACAAAGCTGCAAAACCCAAGGCTAGAGGGGTTATAGTTCAAGAACCAAATGAATTTACAACAACAACATCACCTTCATAACCATCACAACATCCACAGGCTAAAGACAAAGGCAAGGCAAAAATGGTCGAGCCTGAAAAACCTTTAAAGAAGAAAGATCAGATTATGTTTGATAAGGAGGTTGCTTAAAAACTTCAAGCTTAATTAGATGCTGAATTAGAAGAAGAAGAGAAGCTTGCAAGATAAAGAGAAGAATATACAAACATTGCTGAATGGGATAATGTTCAAGCTATGATGGATGCAGATTATGAGCTAGCTGCAACATTACAGGCAGAAGAGCAAGGAGAATTTCCTATTAAAGAAAAGTCAAGATTGTTTGTGGAGCTCATGAATAAAAGGAAGAAGCATTTTACAAGACTTAGAGTAGAAGAGCAGAGAAGAAAACCACCAACTAAGGCTTAAAAGAGAAATACAATGTCTACTTATCTGAAAAACATGGTCGGATACAAACACAATCAATTGAAGACCAAAAGCTTTGAGGATATTCAGATGTTATTTGACAAAGAAATGAAAAGAGTAAACACATTTGTAGACATGGATACAGAGTTAGTGAAAGGCAGTGAGACAAGAACAGAAGAAAGTTCTAAAAGAGCAAGAGAAGAACTTGAATATAAAAATTTAAAGAAGCAAAAGTTAGATGAGAATATAGAAGCTGAAGTAGATGATGATCAA
>BQNB010019415.1:19742-66876 GCA_026074375.1 Tanacetum coccineum | reverse complement strand
AAAAATAAAAAAAACGAAAACGGATAAAACGTATGAAACTGACACAAACTCATAAAAAAGGACAAAAAAGTATAAAAACAGACGATTTCCGTAATTTAGAGTTAACCATAAAAACGACTTATGTAATTTACCCTAAAAATAAAAAAAGTCTGGTGAAAAAATTAAGAAGTACTTTTAAGTTTAGTGACTTATTTATAGTGTAAAATTGTAAAGTACTTGGATTAAGAAAAAGTTAAAAGTAAAGAACTAATACAGTAATTTTCCAAACACAATTATATACCCAAAAATGGGGATCTGAAGTAAAAGATGCTCGAAAAAAACAAAGGAGGCTCCGACGAGAGAAACGTGGGTGTTTTTAAAGGGTAGTTGCCCCTTTCTTGTCACAACTTGGTTATATCAAGTCTTGTTGAGCCCATGACTTTATCCCCCTTTTTTATAATCCAAACAAACAACCCTTTTGTGAAATAGAAAAAACCGAAAACATAAGAAATAATGTCACTCCACACATCCTTCCTCACCTCTCTCTCTCTCCTGATATATATATATTTGTAGGATTGGGAAATTTGATTCTTACAAAAGCGTTTGTGTTTGTGTGTATGTTTTTTGAAAGATGGCAATGATGATTAATTTCTGTAAGGATTGTTTTAATTCGAGCATCTTAATAATAATCGGACAGTGGGTGATATTCGACCCGTAACTTGGCGGGGCAACTCGGATGGTATTTGAATAAATGCAACCGGTGTTTGCAGCCATGGCGGTGTTTGGTCCCCTTTTGCCTGGCGTCTTACTTACAGATCTGAGCCAAGATAATTTTCATTTCAGTGATTGCGTGGTTTGTTTTTAAATACTTTGGGTCCTTGAAGTGTATTTTTGCAGTTTTTTTCATTTGTGTTCTCATTGAAAATGGTGAAATATGAAATTATCATAAAGCGTTCAAAGTGACCACGCTAGAATGCAACGGTTTTGTACTTTTGTTGTGTATCATATGGCAGTTTGGATTGCTTAGCAATAGCATACAATTTGGATCTTTTGGAGTATATATCTTAACAGGGTAAACATCATTTATTAACAATTTATTATATTTAGTGTCTCATTATAAATAATATATTAAAAAAAATACTTTTATGAACTACGAAACCGGCTATTAACAAGTTTTTTTCATGTCATTTTTTTATTGGCGAAAATTTTGGACGAGTTATTTTGAACCGTATTAAAGCTTAAGGGTGTAAACTGTAAAGTTTTCATCTTCAACCTTTGTTTTACATCTACTTTCTTTAAATTTTTTTCTTTTAAAGCACTTAAAAACTGATATCTTATTTATCAAACCCAAATCAAAATAAAACAAAAAAACAATATATCCATTTAAATATTAAACCCACTTAAAAAAAATTCAAAACCATATCAAACTTAAACCAACTTCTCATCAATCAATTTGTATCTCATACCGAACCTAAACCCACTCCTCAAACCTCCTGATTTATACGTTTATGGGTTTTTCCCAAATTCGAAGTTAGTTTTTTTTTGGTTAAATTTCAATGGATTGATTCTAAAGTTATATTTGGGGGGTTTTGTTGTAGTTTGAATCTGGGTACTTGGCTGATTTAAATAGGTTTTTGGTCAGGGGTTTGTTTTGAGGGGTTTGTTGGGTTTGTTTTCAGTCGGTAGTGGATTTGTTTTCAGGTAGTAGTTGATGGAGCTTAAATTTGATTTGATTTGAAGGTTGATGAAGATTAAATTTGTGTCTCTTTTAGATGTGTTCTTGTGTTTCTATTTTTGATCGGAGGGTGAAGATAGAGGTTAATTCTAATGTTATGATGTTCTAACCATCTTTCTCTTTATTTTAAGAGAAAATTAGATAAAGAAGATGAAGCAGGGTGGGTCCCAACCCTGGACAAGAGCATTATTCTTGGAATTTGAGAGTGGGCTATCAGTGCAACGGTGTCTACCATAGCTCTTTTTTCGCCCACAAGGTTTATCACATCTGAATGTTGTATCTCAGCTCCTTCAATCATAGCGGTGGTGTTGAAACATTCCACAATCACAAAAGTTGATCCACAAAGACATTGTTGAGTAACCATTACCCTACATGGTGCACATGACCTTGGATGACATATTGACATGTCTCTTTACAACGATGTAACCCACACAGGAGGGTTTTGTCATATATTGACATGTCTCTTTACTGAATGAACTCTCATCACCAACATAACCATTAGAAAAGACAGATAAAAGAAGAGTCTCGTCTCTTCTATGGCCTGTTACGACCGTGAAGTCGCGGATAACTATCAAATAGGATTAGGATAATTATTATAATTTAATATGTGTTAGGATATGTGTTTGAGTCGTTTTAAGATAGGTATTTGTTTAGGAATGTTTATCACTTTCCTATTGTTTATCTTGTGTTTTATTTGGCTAAATATACCGAATGAGTTTATTAATGAAAGTTAAGTTTTGGTCAAATAAATAAATATCTGTGTTTTCTCTTTTTTCTTCTTAGGAGCTCGCATCACGCTTGAAGGGGTGCTACTATCCTGATACTATCCGCAAAGGTCGTATCAATTGGTGCTTTCATTGAGAGCTCTCGTTGAGAGGGCTTCCGATTTAGGGTTCCAAAAAAAAAATTACTATTCACGGGTTACCATTCATGCGATATTGTTCACGCGTTACTATTCACGTGTTAGTGTTCACCAGTAAAAAAATAAATTTTTTTTACTGTTCTTCGGGTTATTGTTCGTCAGAGTACTATTCATGACATCGGGAGGCAGCGATCGGGACGCGAAAGACGCACTATCTAAGCTCTTGCAAATGGGTAAGGTGGCTGAATACCAGAACGACTTTGAGATGCTTATAAATCAAGTAACGGGGATCTCTGAATCTTTACTTACATTGTTTTATATCTCTGGACTTAAATTGACGATACAAATAGAACTATTGAGGGCAAGACCTACAACTTTAGGAGAAGTCTTTTCCTTAGCCCGTATTATCGAAGCTCGTTTCGAGGCAATTGCAGAGAAAGAGAAAGAACAGATCATTAAAAAGAAAGCAGATACCATTCTATCATTACGAAGTGAATTAGCTTCACCTGAGATTAAAAGGTCCTTAGATGCTGATGTAGATATTCGTGTGGATGAGGTTAGTAGCGTGATAGACTGTGTTATCCATATTGGTGAGAGTAATGAAGTTCGTAGCAAGAAGAGTCGTGGGGCAGCGGAAGGCGGAAGAAGGGCGTTGTGTTATATCCAAGACAGCGGAAGGCGGAAGAAGAAAAAGATGGAGGCTGAAATTGAAAGAAGATTATGGGATCCCGAAATCAAGATCGTTTTAGACAACACCTTGAGGACAAGGTGGTTTCTGAAGGGGTGGGGAGTGTTACGACCGTGAAGTCGCGGATAACTATCAAATAGGATTAGGATAATTATCATAGTTTAATATGTGTTTGAGTCGTTTTAGGATAGGTATTTGTTTAGGAATGTTTATCACTTTCCTATTGTTTATCTTGTGTTTTATTCGACTATATATACCGAATGAGTTTATTAATGAAAGTTAAGTTTTGGTCAAATAAATAAAGATCTGTGTTTTCTCTCTTTTCTTCTTAGGAGCTCGCATCACGCTTGAAGGGGTGCTACTATCCCGATACTATCCGCAAGGGTCGTATCATGGCCCCTCGGTGTTTCAGACATATCACACGTGCTCTCTTTTGGCACTTCTATTGATTCTGGTGCCTCACTATCTTCATAAAAACCATCATCGTTTGATGTTCTTAATGATGAAGGAAAACCAACGACTTTCATCTGATGGGGATTTCCAAAGCTAGGTTTTAGAACAACAATACAAGTTGGCGGGGTCAGGTAACCTTTAGGAGGCTGCACAACCCCATCAGTGCTTTTGTCCCGCGTGTTACAGTGACCCATTTGGCCATTTTTGTTAATCTGTTTTCCATTTTTCTTGACTGATCCAGTTAACTTGTGACCATCCGCCAACTTTGAAGGTCTAAGAATTGTGATGCATCTCGAGTCAGGAGGTGGAGGTACATAAGGCAAATTATGATGCTCAGAGAACAACGAATTAGGTTCTTGCAGAAACTTGAGGAACACCTCTTTATTCGAACTTAAAAATTCCAACGCATCTTGAAACTGCTTGGACTGGCGAAGCTTTTCGTCGGTGGATAAACATTTTGCTTCCATAAACGTCTCACGAACAAGAGCGGGAGCTGACATCAGACTTCAGAGGAAAAAGAATTGGAGGAAAAAGTGAGGTGGAAATATAAAAATAATTAGAAATGAGGCGGAAATAAGAAAAGTCAAATTTGACCGGTCAAACCGGTAACACAAAAAAACCCTGCTATTAACAGTTTTCGTGGTTCATAATAATATTTTTTTTGATACATTGTTCATAATAAGACACATAATATAGTACATAGTTCATAAATGGTGTTTACCCATCTTAATAACATAAGACGATTTTATAAATGAAATAACTATTAAACCATCACCCATGTCATAAAAAACGAGTAACAATTCGAACTAAACTAATTAGAAAACACAAAATGTATTGATTTTAAGCATTTTTGTAACAAACTAAGGTTAGCCGTAATGGGGCGTCTTTGAATGGGTTGTCAAAGGCGTAAGGCTGCCCACAATAAGGAGGTCGACCGACTTGGTCGTCTCGGTCGACAGTCGACCGCCCTTATTGTGGCTCGGTCGTCGAATTCGGTCAGGGAAAAATGAAAAGCACGAGATGGTCGTTCCTTCGACCGGTTTCTCCCATCTCTTTTTTTACCGTTAGGTGCATTAAATAAAAAAAAACTTTTTAAAACTATAAAAATTTAAACTCTTCACTATAAATACCCTATTTATATCACCATTTTACACACAAATTCAAACTACATTTCTCTTATTAATTTACAATGTCTAAGAAAACTCCTAAAACCAAAACCCTAAGATCCTAAGTTCAAGAAATCGTTCCGCATTTAACACCAGATCCGAATTTCCAATTATCCAATATCTCACCACCAATTCGATTTTGGTCCGCAGGTTTCGTGTATAACTCAGCACAACAACCAAGAGAACCTAATTACCAAAATCGACGAGACTTTGCCCTCGATACAACAAGAAAAGCTAAAGGAAATAAAGCAACAAATCAAGGAACTTTATGACTTAGATCTTTAGTTTAAGCTTTTAATTATAATTGTAATGTTTCTAATTTTATGTATCGTAGTGTTTTAATTTTATTTGAATAATTATGTATTATTTTTATTATTAATGCATTTTAATTTTGTTGTTAATTAAAAAAAATGGTGGTCGCCTTACTGTGGCTAAAAGGTCGCCTCTAGGTCGCCAGAGAGGGAAAGCTGACGTGACAAGAAAAATGTAGGTCGTCCAGTCTCTTTACTGGAGGTAGCCGTCTTTAGATGAGTTGTCCCTCGTTGACGCATCATTTTTTGAATAATTACTCTCAATAACACATCTTAGATGAATTTTGGTGAGAAGTTGATCTAGGGCACGACCGACTTTCAGTGTGACTGCGAATTCAATGGTGTTATTAGACCTTGTTGGTGATAGAACGGAAAAGTGATGTGGTGATGAGTTGATGATGATGATATTGGTTACCATTACAGTCCGTCTAGGCTATAGAAGTAGCACCTTTGTTAAGTGAAACAATATCCTCGTAATTTACCTTGCTTTATTTTATTTATGCAGTTTTTTTTTCAAAAGTTAATATAATAGGGGATTCAAAAAATTCTAAAAATAAACTCAACATAGATTTGATACAATTCTAACCACCTGAAATTAAATATTTTACTTATGATTGATCTCTTAAGCTCAATCATCAGACTTATATCGAGTATTGAGCACTTGCACTTGATTGTAGGATGTATAATCAACTCTTGTATAATAATAATGAGGATTTCAGCTCGCGTTTTGCTACAGAGCTCGGGGTTTCACGTAGACACAACCACAAAAGAAAGAAAAATGAAACCGACTATATTCTACTAACTTTCTATAGGCCAAGAATGAGTGAAACCATTTTGAGTTTTTTTTTAAATTACTAACGACGACTTGTTCAAAGAAGGGAATGCAAGGTGATGACAGATACATCTCGTTATTGAACTGCTTCAAGTACTTTGTTACAAACAATGTCAAAAACATAGCACATTTCGTAGGGCATAAACATTTCTTAAACTAGCTAATCGGCAATAGGGACTCCAAGGGAATTCAACTAACACCAAACAACATTTTAATGAAAAACAAAGACTCATACCATGAAATTGAAAATACAACAAACAATAGCGCCAGTGAACCATGCCTATATCGCCTCCAAAGCCTGTAGGCATGGAGCACTTTTAGGGCACAATAATGGCTTGTGATGTTGAAAATATTAGAGGAAGAACCTGATGTGAAACAAAAAAACCGCACACCACTTTGGTCTTAATAGCATAAATATGTAAGTACCTACAACAAATGCTTATCTATGGGTGATTTTGGATTACTGTCTAGATGTCAATGCTAGGGTTTTCGTTGATTAATCTTTTATCTATAAAAAAAGACGTTGAGCTGATGCTAGATATGGTTTAAACTGTTAAGGTTGCCTGATATGGGTGGTGGCGACTAGCAACTCTCACCGAGTTTCTTTTTATCTAATTTTGTAGTTTTAGTAAACATGTTTAGAAACTTTATTTTATTATCTGATATGGGTTCTAGGTCATACAAGGGGTTCCAAAGTTATGGTTGAACAAGACTTTGCAAATATGTTTTAAGTACCAAAGTTACTTTAGACATATCAAACTAAATAATGTTAGATTCACATTATTAGTCCCTTGCATGCTATGTATGGCTTATTTAAAATGTAGGGGTCGGGCGGATTTGGTAATGAGTCAAAATAGTGTGTATATCATGGTTTAATATTTTACAAGTTTGACATCATAGATAAGGAGACACATAAATAAGATAATGTGTGTTTTATGGAAGTAAGCCAATTTTATTATTTTCGTTCAATAAATGCAATGGCTTATGTGCTGGTGATGAAACTTGGTGTTAGTTGATGCTATTGTTAATTTATACCTTTGTTTTTTAAGAAAAATTAGATGTGTGTTGCGGTTTTCGTAAGGGACTTCTACAAGAAGTTTTACAACTCCCTAGGTAGTGTACCTAATCGTTGTAGTGTAGTATAGGCAAGACTCGGGGGTTGTTATCGTTCTCTAGGGGAATAGGTTGGGAATGCTTGATCACGGTCTAATAGAATTCTAGGGATTGAGAGAAGATTATTTTTGTGTTTTTATATTTTATGAAAGCAGTAAATCATATGTTGAGAGGTTGGTTTGGTTTTAGCTATTAAACTAAATAATAATCTAAGCTACTGGTGATAACAATATAATAAAGTTGTGTTTATTAATCATTCATCCTCCCTAGATTCTTATCCCTAGTGTTGTTGCTTTGTCTACACGGTGATGATCTAAGTATTATTTCATAAGTCATTGAACGAATTAACAAACCCGCCGTCTATATATATTCCGTTAAGGCAACGCACAAGTAAGTATTATGAAGACTATTTACAAAGCCCTAAGAGTATTTAATTGCATTTGAAATATATTAAGAGTGGATCAACCATATAAGGGGCAAGGTAGTATGAAGACTGTTACCCGATGGTATCCTTTCTACACAATCATGTTTTCCTAGACATATCAACAGCGATAGAGACAAAAGCTGGTTTTCTAAGACCATACATGCATATTCATCACAAGAAGCACTACCACTAAAGATCTTTATCTTAGGTTTCCTACTATCTTAAATAAAACAACAATAGAAGATTTTAGCCTAATCATGTTCTAAGATAAAGTAAGAAGAGATAGAATACACAACAAGGACTATTGAATGATTACTAGATAGTTCTTGTTGATTTAATACATGCATCTGAAGAAGTACAATAGGGTTTGAGCCTTAAAATCGTCCATAACAGTGCTAAGAACTAGGGTTCGTCCCTTTCTTTTACTCTTAGTTATACACTTAAAACCCTAAAAATGGATTTGTATTATTATTGAAAATCTATGTGACGGCGTCGCGTTTTATAGTGATGCCGTCATGAGTAGAATATTCTAGATATTGGGCTGGGTCGCATTCTAGCGTCGTCATGAGATCTTGTGACGCTGTCTTGGTATGAGTTGTGAGCTGTCTCCTGTGTAATCTGTGACGTCGTCTCAGCTTCTGAGTAGAAATTCTTAAGAGATGTGGTGAAGGTTCGTAGTCTTGATAAACTAAGCTACTGGTGATAACAATATAATAAAAGATTGTGTTTATTTAATCATGTATTACTCCCTAGATTGCTTCTCCTAGTGTTGTTGCTTTGTCACACTTGTGATGATCTATGTAATTATTTCCTAAGTCATGAACGAATTACACGAACCCGCCGTCTATTTAATATTCCGTTAAGGCAACGCACAAGTAAGGTAGTATGAAGACTATTACAAGGCCCCTAAGAGTATATTAAATGCATTTGAAATATATTAAGAGTGGATCAACCATATAAGGGGCAAGGTAGTATGAAGACTGTTACCCGATGGTATCCTTTCTACACAATCATGTTTTCCTAGACATATCAACAGCGATACAGACAAAAGCTGGTTTTCTAAGACCTAACATGCATATTCATCACAAGAAGCAACACCACTAAGATCTACATCCTAGGTTTCATACAATCATAAATAAACACAATAGAAGGTTTAGCCAAGCATGTTAAAGATAAAGTAAGAACATATAAGAATCACACAACAAGACATATTGAATGATTAAGATAGTCTTACTTGATTAAAACATGAATTGAAGGAAGTACAATAGGGTTTTGAGGCCCTAAAATCGTCCCTAACAGCTGCTAAACGAACTAGGGTTCGTCCCTTTCTTTTACTCTAAAGTTACACACTTAAAACCCTAAAAACGGATTTGTATATATAGGAAAATCGCTGTGACGGCGTCGCGTTTTAATCGTGACGCCGTCATGAATAGAATATTCTAGATAATGGGTTGGGTCGTACATTCTGACGCCGTCTGGAGATCTTGTGACGCCGTCTTGAGATGGGTTGTGACGGCGTCACGTGTAATCTGTGACGCCGTCTCCAGCTTCTGAGTAGAAATTCTTAAGAGATGTTGGTGTAGGTTCGTAGTCTTGTCCGTTTCTTCTCTAAATGAGCCCAAGTCACGTGTATTTCCTCCAAATGCCTTCCAAATGCTAAATACCTAAAAAGGAACGATTAAGTACCTATTTTGGGCATAAATGCACGATTTAGGGGGTTAAACGACCCCGAAAAAGTGTATAAAATGACACCTCATCAAATACCCCTACACTTGGGATTTGCTTGTCCTCAAGCAAATGGGCTTTTCTACCTAGACAATAGCAATATGAGGGTCATTTTACCTACTCTTTAAAAGTATTTTATAACACAACCTTCTAGACCTCGTAATTAAAAGCACGGAAAGTATATACTAGCACCTCACATAAGTGTTTGGGATTCTCTCTTTCACTCGGGTGTATAATAAATTATAACATAAAGGGGGAAACGGAAAATCAACACTCATTACCTGTCATAGCATATAAATTACCATAGGCTTGGTAGAGGATCAAACCTCCATCGCTAGGCGCAAGCATTATTCATTACTATCTAAGAGGTCTTTTTAAGGGTTGTGGGGTGCAGGTGTAGGATAACATATAATGGAAACGGAAACGGATGGGATACATTTGGGTGGCTTTAGGTGAATTTGGAGTAGAAGGGTTAGCTAATTATTTACACGAATACACGTTGGTTTGGTTGCTAAGCCAAGACTCGGACGAAGATATACAAACTCTACACAACTCTACATCAATCTCTTTCTTTTTATTTTTTATTTTTTAATAACATAATACATCACAACGTGGGGTTTATAATACGTACCCCTACACTTGAGCTTTTACATGCTCGATATTTACAATCTAACTAATGACCCGATTTGAGGTGGATCAAAATAACATGGAGATCATCTAACAAATATATGAGGGTATTGACTTAACTTTTCTTCCCCATTCTTCCACGAAATAAATACTACCATGAATCCTAATCGTCCCAAAACAGTATTTACAAGGATAAAGACTTAGCAACCGTGTACTCAAATAATTAACTTGGGTTAAAACAATAATGTACTAAAAATGAGTAAATACAAGGTGGGCTAAGGTGATTTGGGTGTAACGATTGGTTTAAGGGTGACAATGCTCTTCATTAATAGTCCGGCTTAACCAAAAAATTATGAGAACCGTGAAAAAGTTTAGGGCTCGGAGGTCGAGGGGTGGTAATCGTAGAACGCCGCCTGAGGCAACGATCCCGATCCGTGCGACGTGGAAAGCCATTTGGTTACATAGCTCGTAGATTCGCCGACCGAGGCAACGACTCGACTAACCAATGAGGACCATGTGTCGTAGGGAATGAAGACCTCCTTACAAAAGTAAAGGAAATTCAAGACGGATTCCAAAATCAAGCTAACCGTAGAGTCGCCGCCTGAGGCAACGGCCACGTGAGTGAGGATGATGTCACTTCACCTTCAAGATCATCGAATGGTTGGCATGATGGAACGTGATTCTCCAAAGAGAAGCCGTGTTAAAGAAACGAAGGGGGGTTAGAAAGTTTCAGAGTTTGAGACTTGGAAGGATAAAACTCGAGGACGAGTTTTTTTCAAGAGGAGGAGAATGATGCAGGGCATGTTCGAGCTCCGACTCCTCTGGCTTAGCCGTCGGTTCTTCGGTCAACACGTGAAGTCAAGTGTTTAATTATTTTGAAGAGATTGAAGGGGAAAATGACAATTTATAATTGTCAATCTATCTTTTTTAATATTATTATTTTTGTTAAAGATATGTTTAGATTTTAGGAATTGATTTGTTTCTTTATTTGAAAGTCAAAGATTGTATTTGACTTTCTCTAGTCAAAGATTGTATTTGACTTTCTTACCCTATAAATGTAATAGGTTTAGGTGTTGGAAAAGAAGATGATGAGTTTATAGAAAAAGAGAGTTTTCTCTTGAAGTCCCGGTTGGGCACCCTTTGATGGGTTATTGAATTCCTTGTTCTTTGTTATTTGTGTGGTTTCTTCCATTCACAACGATATCGCCATCATTTGGTATCAGAGCTGCTAGGTACGAATGGCCGGACGTGTTCGTCGAGGGGTGGTAATCGTAGAACGCCGCCTGAGGCAACGATCCCGATCCGTGCGACGTGGAAAGCCATTTGGTTACATAGCTCGTAGATTCGCCGACCGAGGCAACGACTCGACTAACCAATGAGGACCATGTGTCGTAGGGAATGAAGACCTCCTTACAAAAGTAAAGGAAATTCAAGACGGATTCCAAAATCAAGCTAACCGTAGAGTCGCCGCCTGAGGCAACGGCCACGTGAGTGAGGATGATGTCACTTCACCTTCAAGATCATCGAATGGTTGGCATGATGGAACGTGATTCTCTATTAATAATGGAGAAAACATGCGTTATACTGGTTAAATCCGTCCATCCAAAATTGTCTAATGAAACTTCCTAGATCTTTCACGCTTCTTCTCATCAAATATAACTTGTAATCAAAGACAACGAGAAGGGTGAAAACTAACCTCCAAGCATAAAATGTGCCGATACTACAAGAATATACAATATGAATTTAGTGTTTGACTCGATAAAGCAGTAAAGATAGGATGAGAGAATTGTCAAACTCATTGGGTTTTGCAGGTTTAATAATATAAGAATACGATATTTCAGAATGATCTGCAAGTTTTTATTTCAAAAAATAATTAAAAACTTTATGTTTATCTGGACCTAGGCGTTGACGCCCTGCGACAGGAAAGAATCCTGACCCCAAAAGGTAATGTTTTGTGTGACGGGCGTCCGCGTGTAAATCATGACGTCGTCTTCACGTTCTGTGGAAACAAAATTTTTATTTTTGATAAAAAAATTTCCTGCACTTGATTCCATAAGTTTATTCCTGTAAAAAATAGCTGCATAAAACCTGAGATTTGACAATTTACTCATATGACTCAAAACTGACGCGGATTAATCTAAACAAATTATTTAACATGCTTGAACTTGGTTCAAAAACTGAATAAATTCCCCTATACTTATTATTTGCAAAATACCTTTTATTGAAATTAAGACGAGGTTAAAAACAATATAAAGCATGATTACAAGATAAAGTTCGAACATGATAGAATAAAATGAAAATAATAAAACACACGACACTCCTAATGTGCGGGAAAAGTAAATATTGGGTTGCCTCCCAAGAAGCGCTTTTCTTTATTCATGAGTCTTGTAGCTAGACTCGAAGTCACACATTCTTACATGACTTCTCCTTCATCATCCATTCTAGTTAAGTATTCGGGTCAGAGTTCTAGGCATTCTTTGTAAAATCCTAATATTTTGCTCATTACATACTCTACTCCTCTTCTCTTGTCCTCCTCGTTCCTAAGGTAGACTGATTTTGTGTGCTCTTTTTCAAGGTTCGACAATGAGTCGTATTGTTCTTTCTTATGGGGCATTTTATAGGCAACTTCATTGTTTCCGTTGGTGAACCTAGCTACTCATTCGATAATTGAGCTAATGTCCTCAATAATCATGAAGTCCACAATATAGGTGAAGTTTCCTACGAAGACATGCATTCCTTTAATCCTTCCCTAGGGTTGAGTTTTCTCCTCATGATCCAATTATACATCATTTGGGTCATGATATTTAGAGGGGAGTTAAGGTCAATGTAGGCTTTTTCTACATGCACATGCCCAATGTTGCATGGTATCTTGAGGTTCGAGGGGCATCCTTCAATAATGATGGGGTTTCGTGGAAATATTGAGGGGATTAGGCCACACATGAGGTACTTGTGATATGCGAGTTCACTCCTAGTCGAGAATATGTCAAAATACTCCACTTCTTGCCCTTCTGCTTAGGGTTCCTCCTTGCGGGAATTGTTATCCTTCGGGATGATCTCAATAAACATCACGTCGCCATCTTCCTCTTTGGTGCAAATGAGTTCAGTGTTGGATGATGGGGGAACTAATCCGAGTGATTCGAATAATGAATTGAATTTGAGGACTTTTTCGGTGATGAATGTAACAGATGGATCGAGTGGTGTAGGAGGGTCGACGTGGATATTTTCCGGGTTGTCCTCTTCTTTCTTATTCTCTTTTTCTCCGTTATTATAAGGGGCGCTTTGTTGCTCGGTATGGATTATGATGGCGTTGATCGAACCGTGGGTTTGAGTTGAGCATTGCGGGTCTTCAGTTGGGTAAGAACGAGCAGATAAAACTGGATAAGTACTCAGTTTTGGGTTCTTAACCATATTGCTAGGTAGTGTGCCCACTATTCGATCGGTGATGGCCTTCAACACTGTGTCGATTTTATTGGTCATCTCGCTTTGCTGTTGTTTGAAATCGGCTTCAAACTTAGATAGTCTAGCGTCTTGAGATGCCATGAAGTCGGATACCAATCCTTCTAGATTCGATTGATTGTTAAAGTTTTGAGGACGGTTGTTGAAGGAACGGTTTGGGATTGAACCGTTAGGTTGAAACTAGTTAGGTAGGTTTGAAAAATTATTTTTATGAATTTTGGGGTTGTCTCCACCTAAGGTTTGGGTGAATTCTCCATGATGAATTATAGGTGTCACCAATATTGTTTTGCTCGGGCTTGAAAGTATACCACTTACCTCTTGTTTCATCAGTACACGAGGATGTGTATTCAACAAAGGCTTGTTCGGGATCTTCCATGCAATACTGAGTGTCGTGGGGACCACTACAGATATCATACGAGGTAGTGATTTTGTTCACTTGGGTAGGTTGTGTCGGAGCAAGATGAGATTCCATCAAGCGTTGTACTTGATTTTCAAGCTCGATTAGATGGCGGTTAGATGTACTCGAGACATCTTGAGGCAAAGCGATTGCCTTGACCGGTTTAGCGAAATCCCTTGGTTCGTTCCAACTTTCATTATCATAGAGGGCGAGGTCCTCTAATAATGCCCAGGATTCTTCGGCGTTTCGGTCACGAAGCTTACCACCAACTGATTGGTCAATGGTTCGTCTTGTGACGAGATTGACATGGTCATAAAAATTTTGGACTTGGAGCCAAAGGTCGATGCCATGACAAGGGACGTTTTGCAGTAAGTCCTTAAAATGAGTCCATGCTTCGGATAAAGATTCTCCATGATGTTTTTGGAACATCAGGATATCATTGCGGAGTTTTGCAGTCCTTCCCGGTGGAAAAAATTAAGCAAGGAATCGGGTAGTAAGATCCTCCCATGTGGTGATGGATCCTGTTGGAAGACGTTCAAGCCAATTGCTAGCTTGATCGCGAAGGGAAAAGTGAAATAAACGCAGGCGCGTTCTTTCCCTGTTTTCACCATCAAGGTCAAGTGAGTCCACTAGTTTTAGGAAATCCTTGAGGTGTTGGTTTGAATCCTCAGACCGAAGTCCATGGAATGAGCATCCGTTTTGCACCAACCGGATGGTGTCGGATCGAAGAGGTACAACGTTGATCCTTACGGGGAGCTCAATGGTATTCCTATAGCCCTCGTGGCTAGGTTTGGAGTAGTCTCTTAGAGTGCGGATAGGATTCTCGTCTCCCATGGTGGTTGACGAGAATGGGTTACAAAACAGATAACACAAAGAAAAGATAGACTACAAGAAAGCTAATATGCGGGAATTAAATCCTACTTGAAAGGATTCAAGCAAGTATGATCAAAACCTAACTATTCCCCGGCAGCGGCGCTAAAAACTTGTTGCGGTTGTCGTAAGAAACTTCTACAAGAAGTTTTACAACTCCCTAGGCAGTGTACCTAATCGTTGTAGTGTAGTATAGGCAAGACTCAGGGGCTGTTATCGTTCTCTAGGGTAATAGGTTGGGAAGGCTTGATTACAGTCTAACAGAATTCTAGGGGTTGAGAGAAAATAATTTTTGTGTTTTTATATTTTATGAATGCAGTCAATCATATGTTGAGAGGTTGGTTTGGTTTTAGCTATTAAACTAAATAATAATCTAAGCTACTGGTGATAACAACATAATAAAAGATTGTGTTTATTTAATCATGTATTACTCCTTAGATTGCTTCTCCTAGTGTTGTTGCTTTGGCACACTTGTGATGATCTATGTAATTATTTCTTAAGTCATGAATGAATTATAGTTAAAGCAACGCACAAGTAAGGTAGTATGAAGACTATTACAAGGCCCCTAAGAGTATATTAAATGCATTTGAAATATATTAAGAGTGAATCAGTTATATAAGGGGCAAGGTAGTATGAAGACTGTTATCCGATGGTATCCTTTCTACATAATCATGTTTTCCTAGACATATCAACAACGATACAGACAAAAGCTGGTTTTCTAAGACCTAACATGCATATTCATCATAAGAAGCAACACCACTAAGATCTACATCCTAGGTTTCATACAATCATAAATAAACACAATAGAAGGTTTAGCCAAGCATGTTAAAGATAAAGTAAGAACAGATAAAAATCACACAACAAGACATATTGAATGATTAAGATAGTCTTACTTGATTAAAACATGAATTGAAGGAAGTACAACAGGGTTTTGAGGCCCTAAAATCGTCCATAACAGCTGCTAAACGAACTAGGATTCGTCCTTTTCTTTTACTCTAAAGTTACACACTTAAAACCCTAAAAACGGATTTGTATATATATAGGAAAATCGCTGTGACGGCGTCGCATTTTAATCGTGACGCTGTCATGAGTAGAATATTCTAGATAATGGGTTGGGTCGTGCATTCTGACGCCGTCATGAGATCTTGTGACGTCGTCTTGGTATGAGTTGTTGATGCAGACCCAAGTATTGAAGAACGGGCCATTTTATTTCTGGAGGCCCACAATCGTGTGAAGAAAGGCCCTTTATTCAAAAGGTCATAACTTGGGCTCAGATAATCCGTTTCAGGCCCAAGACCAACCGTTTAGAAGCTTGGAACGAGGAGAACGCCGTGGTAACCAAACATAGTTGGGTTACGGAAGTTTCGAGCCTTGAATCATTATATTTTAGGAGTTATTTACATTTTCATGTTTTTTGAGAATTTGGAACTTTTGTTTTTGGCATAACTTTCGGACCGTAGTTTGCTTTTAGGGCCGTTTAAGTTTCTTTTTCCTATTTAAAAACTATTGTACTATCATCTGGTTATTCTGTTCCAAAATATATGAAAAAGTTTATTTTAGCAGTTTGTCAAGAATTTTGTTGTGACGGTGTCGCGTTTTAATCGTGACGCCGTCATGAGTAGATTATTCTAGATAATGGGTTGGGTCGTGCATTCTAACGTTGTCATGAGATCTTGTGACGCTGTCTTGGTATGAGTTGTGATGGCGTCACGTGTAATCTGTGACGCCGTCTCTAGCTTCTGAGTAAAAATTCTTGAGAGATGTTGGTGTAGGTCCGTAGTCTTGTCCGTTTCTTCTCCAAATGAGCCCAAGTCACATGTATTTTCTTCAAATGCCTTCCAAGTGTTGAATACCTGAAAAGGAACGATTAAGTACCTATTTTGGACATAAATGCACGATTTAAGTGGTTAAACGACCTTGAAAAAATATACAAAATGACACCTCATCAATGTGAGTTTCTCTATCATAACCTACTACCCAAATAGGTGGTCTGGTGGCCTAATTCATGATGAATTAGATTGTTATTTATATTAGACGGTAAACTTAAACTAGCAAAATAAGTGAAACGGACTGAATTTTTTACGGTCAAGTATATACAATATTCACCTTTTTTTACCAGTTACCCAAGTGAGTATAATTATGAGCGAGTACACTATTATGAAGAATAGGAAAATATTGAAAAGACCTATTCAAGTCAAATCAATTTGGGCTTTCACATATTGTTCCTTTCATGCAAATCATTGCTTCTTTTGTAAATGTGTAGAATGAGCATAATTAATTACTATTTTAAGGTATAATAGTGATAATAGTGTGGATGTGCATTTATGTTTCGATAATTTCCATGCTTTAGTGTGATTCACATTTATGTTTGTAGATACACGGTGGCAGAATTTATAAATGTTGTTTAGTCCATGAGAGTCAACACTAACTTTTTAGGTCTCCTTCGGTTTATACTTACATAAATTGATTAATTATAAAATCTTTCATATTTCATTATGGATACGGGATAACATGTAATCTCGGATTTGAGATGTCGAGTAAGGAGTACTCTATCTCTTAAGAAAGGGGCTTTGGAAACTTGACTTATTAGACGATAAAGGGCAGTACTCTTTGATGTGCGTTCTATTATGGCCTCCTATTCCTGAGGGAGTGATCAGAATTAAGTCGCGTGGCAATACCCGAAAAAAACAAAGGACTATTTGATTCCCTTTTTGGGTTGGGCCTTTCGTACTCCAATCCGTACGAAGAGAATTATTCAGCACACTAAAATCGAGTGATCTGCTTACATATTCATGAAACGGGATAACATGTAATTTGTCACCTAATACTATTATAGTAAATATGTATATATGTATTAGGTTCATCGACTTAAAAATGAGCTCAAGTGAGGATGAAAAATGTAGATTGCTGCTATATTTTTTAGTAATAATAGGTTTTTCCAAAGTGTGATCAAGTTTTGCATTTTTCCATTATAATATGCAATATTTACAAACTATAATTATCTCTAGATAACTGATGTCTTAACATTAAGTGTGCTTACAACACATCCCTGTGCTAAAAATGTGTAACCATTGATAGACCAACCTTTATCCGGATCCTTAGCGTAGTCTGAATCAACAAAACCTGTTACGTCCACATGTTTGCCACGATCTGTCCCATACACCAAACCCACGTTTGCAGTACCCCGCAAATATTTCAAAATCCACTTCACTGCCTCCCAATGATTTTTACCCGGATTCGCCAAATATCTGCTAACTACACTTACCGCATACGCTATGCCTGGCCTCATGCACACCATCAAGTACATTAAGCTCCCAACCGCATTTGTATATGACACCTTACTAATCCTTGCAACATCACAATCCCTAACCAGGCAATCCTTCAACAACAGCTTGAAGTGCCCACCTAATGACATCTTAACCAATTTCCCATTGTCTATTCTAAAATTATTCAAAATCTTAGAAACGTACCCGGATTATGACACCCTTAAAATTTTACTACTCCGATCCTTGACGATCTCCATACCAAGAATCTTCTTTGCTTCCTCGAGCTCTTTCATGTCAAACTCCTTTTTAAGCAAAGACTTGGTAGACCCAATCTCAGCCTTGCTCTTACAAGCAATCAGCATATCGTCTACATATAACAATAGATACTCACCTGGTGCATAACTCTTATAATATACGCAGCTGTCATAACTGTTACGCTTAAACCCGTTGTTTAGCATATACTCATCAAACCTCATATACCATTGCCTAGGTGACTGCTTCAAACTATAAAGGGATTTCTTTAACAAACATACCTTGTTACCTTGTTCATATCCCAGTGTCTGCCTCATGTAGATCACTTCTTCAAGATTCCCATGTAAAAATGTCATCTTTACATCAAGCTGCTCAAGCTCATAATCTTTACACGCAGTCATTGCAAGTATAACTCGAATAGATGTGTGTCGAACTACCAGAGAAAATACTTCATTGTAATCAATACCTGCCCTCTGTGTGAATCCACAAGCCACCAACCTTGCCTTGTACCTAGGCTTTTGAACACCTTCAATCCCTTTCTTTATCTTGAACAGCCATTTTTAGCTCACCAGCTTTTGCCCAACTGGATGATCTACTAACTCCAAGGTCTTGTTCTTCCTCAGAGAATCCATCTCTTTTTTCATAGCAGCTTTCCACTTAGAACTGTTTTCACAAGCAACTGCCTCTTGGTATGTCAATGGTTCATGAGTATCTTCTTCCTCTGTTGCAACAAACGCGTAAGCAGCCATATTACTCTTATCTCGAAACCTCAAAGGTTTTGTTCTTATCCTTTGCTCTCTATCCCGAGACAACTGATAATCTGTGAGATCCGGTATCTGATCAGTTTCTTTATCCCCTGCATCTTCATCATCGCCATCTTCCTGATCTGTCTGATCTTGCTCAAGCGTATGATTATTTAACCTCTATAGTTCCACCTCAACCTGTAATTCCTCAACAGACTTATCAGCACCTGCACCAGAATCCTTCAACGTATCTTTGTACATGACACTTTCATTGAAGACCACGTTCCTACTAGTAACTATTTTAGGTGATTCATCATCAAGCCTATATAGTCTGTACCCCTTCACACCCTTAGGATACCCCAAAAGAACGTATTTTATCGCTCTCGGCTTAAGCTTACCTTGTTTATCGTGTGGATATACGACACAACCGTAAATCCTTAACATCCCATAATCACTTGGATGTCCCAACCACATCTCCATAGGTGTCTTTTTCTCAACCGTTGTCGATGGTGACCTTTTGATAAGATATGCAGCCGTACATGTCGCTTCCGCCCAGAAGGTCTTGGGCAATCCAGATTGAATCAATAAACAGCGTACCTTATCCAGCAAACATGTGGACGTAACAGGTTTTGTTGATTCAGACTACGCTAAGGATCCGGATAAAGGTAGGTCTATCACTGGTTACACATTTTTAGTATAGGGATGTGTTGTAAGTTTGAAAGCAACACTATAACACGTAGTGGCTCTTTCAACTACAGAGGCGGAGTATATGGCCCTTACAGAGGCTGTGAGGAAGCTATTTGGCTAAGGGGACTCTTGGAAGAGTTGGGCGTGGAGCTTAACAGTGAGGCAGTTAATTGTGATAATCAAGGCGCGATTCATTTATCGCGAAAACATGTTTTTCATGAAAGGACTAAGTACATCAATGTGCGTTATCACTTTATTAGAGAGGTCTTAGAAGCAAAGATGGTTAAAGTTCTGAAGGTGGGTACTGAACACAATGCTGCGGATGCCTTGACAAAGGTGGTACCTGAACTCAAGTTACAACATTGCTTGGAGTTGCTGAATGTTGATGTAGGCTAATATAAAGCCTAAGGTGGAAATTGTTAGGTTTAGTCTTTATTTTAGAAAAATTCCAGGGTAGTCGAGTGTTAAGTTCTCTTTACAATTCTGTTAAATAAGGGTCGTAGGTTTGTTTGTCCCAAGCCCAAACCCATGTGTTTCATAGCCTACTTAGGGTTTGGAGTCGGTGTTTTCTTCCCCCTTATCTCTATAAAAGGAGGTGAGGGGGGAGGGCTTTGTAGGTCATTCTTTATCCCTTTGTTAATTCGCTAAACCTTGTGATATATTAAACCTCACAATCATGAATTACAAAGTCCCTTGTGCAAACACTACAAAGTAATAACCTTTTTGTTTTATAAAAACAAAAATACTAATTAGATTTTGCCCAAAACAATTTTTTTAAATCCAAAACTGATTAGTTAAAAACCTTGGCCCAATATGTTAAAGCTTATTAGTGGCCCAGTTAAATAAAACCCTTATCGCGATGTAGTTAGATAGCAGTCAACACCCTTTCTTCTTCCTCTCTTACACCTGTGATGGAAAAAGAAACGACAGAAACCACCAGAACCTTGTCGATCTAAAAACAAGAAACCTTTTTATGTCGAAAACATTGCTGCTAATATGTTATTGATTTATAAAACAAAACCAGTAACCCTTCTCGTTGTCAATCGTTAGAAACCCGCAACAGTCGCTGCTCCTTCTTCAACGACAACCCAATCAACGAAACCTTCACAAATTCATCCTAACTTCCATAAGATCTTCAGACCAAAGCTCTTGATACCACTTGTAGGATGTTATCAGCCTACAACCCGGATATTAGCTTGCGGAACCCGAACCTGTGAAGAGCTTGCATAGCTTATAATCGACAGAAAAGAAACAACACAAGGTATTTACCCAAATGATTAATTCTTATTAATGTTTGTAACTTAAAAGAACGACCTACAAAGCCCTCCCCTCTCACCTCCTTTTATAGAGATGAGGGGAAAGAAAACACCAAATCCAAACCCTAAGTAGGATGTGAAACACATAGGTTTGGGCTTGGGACAAACAAACCCACGACCCTTATTTGACAAAATTGTAAAGAGAACTTATCACTCGACTACCATGGACTTTTGCTAAAATAAAGACTAAACCTAACATTAAGGATCTTACTACTGTGGTTGAGGTTTAAAGTGATGGTTTAAGGTAATGATAAATAAGACCATGATCTCTTGTGGATAAGCTCAAACTAATTAGTACTTTCATTAGTAAATTATTTTTTGTTGATGTATTGTTAATTCATCATCAGAGAAGTAGAGAACAATATTAAAATAAGAGATCTCTCTAACGTGTCTATCATTTTGAAAAAAGTAGACATGTTAGAGAGATATGTAGTTACATAGTCTTATTTATATCAATATTCACTATTTAGAAGATAACATGTGTACTGATAAAGACTTTGTTCAAAAAAAGAGAACTGCGATTTTGTCATGGATGGTCACATAGGTGATAATTCTCTTCTTGATTCTTTGTTTTTGGTCTCTTCTTTTATTGTTTGATCATGTAATAGCAACTTTTTTAAGAGGATATCGTATGGGTGTGTCAAATATTCAAAATGGTGGGGTTGGTTAAAAGATAATGTGGCAAATGTTGTTAGGTTAGACATACTTATGCTTACCTTCATAAAAAATAGTCAAGCGACTGATATGTGCTTGAACATTGTAACTCTATTACATTTGTAGGGTAGGTAGCAGGTTTGATTTAAGATGATTATTTGTGTCTTTTGCTTGGGTGACAAAATATTATGTATGAAATATAGAGAAACAATTAACATGAGAAAATAGAGAGGAAAAATACACCGTTTTGATATGAGTCTCCAAAATTTGGTCAACCAGTTTTATTATTAGGGATGCAAACTCAGTTATTTCAAGTTGAAGGAGATCACAAGCTATATTTTTAGTTTAAGGAGGTAACAAGTTACTTTCATGCTACCTTCTTTGCTTTCTTATTTTTAATAACTAGATTGGGATATTTTTATCATCAACATGGTGTTGTTGAGTAGTGTAATCAGCATGACATGCATTTTTTTATTTGAGACTCCTTTGTTTCAACTATTTTGTAACCCGATTTTTATTTTTTAAAAGCATCTAAGTATTGTTTATTTCTAAATTTAGCGTGGTGATGTGGATTACGAGATATAACAACACGACTTCAACCGATGAAAAAGTACTACAGGCGCTAAGGACAAGCGGAAAATGGGATCCAACATGATGTGGAATTATGGAGTCCGATGGTGATGGATCATGCATCAAAAAATGGTTGCTTAAGACATTATACTCAATTCAACATTGAGAAGCCTTAGCCTAATATCACTAGGCATGAGCAGTCATTAAATTTAACTTTGTATTTAGTTTTAAATGAAAATTACTGTCAAATTATTTCGTTTCCAGTTTACATTGTGTGGTATTATCATTGGATCGCTTTTGTTTGGTTTGTTTGGCTACCTTTATGTACGAAGCAGTATTGTTTTACTAACATTGTTGCTCGTGATTGATGCTTTAATTATTTATCTTGTCTTTGTTTATGTAACTTTTGATAATTAAAAGGAAGATAGGGAATAAACACCTTGGTGGCAATTAAAGGCTATATCAGGAAATACATGCCCCGATGATGTGGATGTGGAAGATACATCACAACTGCAATCAAATGATGATTTAGTAAACTGATGACATCAAACAACGTCTATTTTATAGCATCATTTATCCTATGTATTTAACCCATTTTGTATAATTATTGCAAAGAATAAAGAATTGTTACTTAATCGTTTATATTTGAGAATTGCAGTAATTACGGAGTAGTTGGTGAATATTAGCAAATGGCGCGCATTCTAGAGCTTAAATGAAGATATTTTGAAGATTAATGATTCTGACAACCAATACGCTGTATCCATCAAGGAAGATACGGCGTATCCGTGCCTGCACTCACCAAAGACCACAAAGGAATCAAGCTCAATACGCTGTATCCAGAAGAAGACCAATACGTCGAATTCATGATATAGTATATGAATATTCTGGAAGATATCAAATGTGGTCCCTACTCCAAGAAACTCTAATACGCCGTATCCAATCCCTTGGATACGCCGTATCGAATCGACTTCCAGCCCCTACAAATACAAAACTCAAAAATGAGTTTTAAGTGAGCTAAATCATATTCTCGATACCTAAACCATAAAAGTCAATTTTCAAAGGAGAAAAAGAGCAGAATAGGTCTTGCAACGCATTTCAATCCATAGAAGACAACGTGTAATTTCTTATACTTTTGTAATTGTTTAGATTTTGGTATCATTCGTTAACTCAGTTAGTTTACCTTGGCTAAAACAATTACCCTTGTATTAATTATGATGTTTGAAGGCTAATACCTTCGGGTATCAGTCGTTATTATGAAGATCTGAATGTTTGGTTTTGTTTATATCTCGATTACTTAATTTATCGTTGAATGCTTGTTTATGTTTATCAATTAATACTTGTTTACGTGCTTTTGTATGCGACCTATCATTCAACTGGATCTAGTGATACGAACCAAGTAATCTAGATATCGGGATAGCTCTCCATATAGTAATTTATACATCTAGAATCATAGGATCACAAGTAACGTCCTTCTAAAATCATGCTAAGGATACGCTTCTGGCTTAACTAGTTAATGAAAATTGCCTTTGGTTTATTGAACATGTTGACTAGTAGGTGAATCTAGATAATTCAACAAATAATGTTCTGATTCCATTGGATAGTTGGACAAGTAGACTACTAGAGTATAAATTGTCATTAAGCAGTAAGTGGGTAAAGTCTCTATGAGCTAGGGTTTAACAAGATCACCATTGCTTTAATCCCTAAGATAGATTATAATCAGCAAATAAGGATGTTGATGACATCAAATAACGTCTATTTTATAGCATCATTTATCCCAAATAGTGAAATCATATTTATAAAGTAAAAACGTTTATAAGTATACTTTAGTAAAACTGGGCTTATACCTTTCTCGTTTTAAGTTCCGTTTCCTTTTGCTTTATTACGTCAACGCCTTCGTTATAAGAATAGTGTTTTTTACTGTTCATAACAGTTATCATTTATCTTTTCATTGATTTAGTTTCGAAAATCTCATAAAAATTTCGTACACTTATTCGTTTTAACTCCGTTTTTTAGCGGATGCTTTCACGAGCAGTTCTCGTATTAATGTTCTTTTACTTTATGATGTTTTTTCCAAAAATAAAGTCCCTGATGAACAGTAACTTTTTCTATAAAAATTAATTTGATAAAAGTATTAATTATCGTAAACTTGTAATTGTCGTATCTCCTTCGTTATAAATAAGGTTTTTCGACGTTTTTACCTTTTGGAATAGTCTTGAGACGTACTCATTTTTTAAAATACAAAAAAATCCATGCTTTGGATTTCGAACCAAAACAGCCCCTTAATAATAATTAGGTTTTCATATATATAAACTTGTTTTATATACTTTTTCAACTTAATAAAATACCACAAGTCTTCCACAAGCCATTATACCATAATATATTTAACCACATAAAACATGAATAAGTGTACAAAATTATAATCACAAGCAAAAATAGTTTTACATGTTTAAAAGCATCCAAATGGTGATGTCACTACATAGAACTTATATACACATAAAATGATTATATGTAAAAGACATCCATGGGTTTTAGATAACTTATGTGATGTACCTATGATAACATACCACAATCCAAAACCCTTGTTTAGATTATAAACCCAAGCTTGCAAGATCTTGAAACCCTAAACCCTAATCTTCCCTCCATTTTTCTTGCTTAACACTTGTAAAGACCATTAACCAAGCCTTCAAATCTTCTTTTGGACATCTTAGTATTTCGTAAGAATGTTTGTAAATGTGTTAAATAAAATTGGGTTGGATTTAGTGTTAGTCTTGTTGGTTGCCTGTGTGCTAAAGATGAGGGGGAACAAGAGATTTTTTATGTTTTGCCCCACAATTGAATAGTGAGAAGTTTATGATGTGTGCTATTTCACTTGTAAAGGCCTTATTTACTTTATAGACTAGCAGAAGGCATGTATAAGTCATGATGACATGATGAGTTAAACATGGGATAAGTCTTGGTTCAAAAGGATGAAGGTTATGGCTAGGTTTAATGCAAGTGATGTACAAAAGACCAAGTTGTGATTTTGTGATATTTCTTGATGTGTAAACACCAAATCCGCGTTTATGCATTTATATATGTAGATATTTTGTTATTTTTATGGTATTATTGAGTATAAGTGGTATTTGTTGAAGCGTAGAAAAGTTTTGGTGCTTCCGGATATGCCTAAATGTATTTAATTGCGAAACGTAAAACGTTTTACCCAACCAATAAAATGAAAATATTTAAAAATTGATTTTTACTTGTAGTAAAAATAAATATATGCTGGCTATGACGAAAAACGTTAATTCGCTTGGGTCCGTTAGTTTAATTGATGACTTTTAGTTTACGCGATTTTACTATATAATAAGAATTAAAAAGTAACAACGCAATACGAAAAAAAAAATGATTATGTAAAATAGATGACGTCGTAAATGACCTGAAATATTGAAATGTTCCAGTCTCCTCCAGGTTGAGGAAGATCCTTGTCCTCAAGGCTCAAGTTGCGGCACTTGAGGAAAGTACTGGTTCGGAGAAAGATGCGGATATTTCATCCGGAATTGGTCTTCACCTGTTCCCAGGTTTACTCAGCTCCTTGCCAAGTGTTCCCACGGAACTTTGATCTAATGGAATTATTCTTTCGCTTTGAGCCTTTTCCACATCCTAGTTCCACGATCTTATAGGTTCTTCAACCAAAAGTAGATTTTATCCAATATCGATCTCATCCAAAGGAACTCTGTACATCTGGCTCAAGCCAAGCATTTCTTGAGGTTCGAATATGAAACGTGTCGTGGAAACAGCTTAGCTCTTGAGGTAACTTCAGCCGATAAGCCACCAGTCCAACACACTCTACGATCTCGAACGGTCCCACATATCGTGGTGCTAGCTTTCCCTTCTTGCCAAATGTAACCACTCCATTCCATGGGAGATTACATTAAGTAATAACCTCGGTCTCAAACCTTGATTTCAAGAGGCTACGCCTCTTTATTCAGCATAGCTTTTCTGGCGCTCCTAGCCATTTTTACTTTTCCTTTATTGGACATTTTTTTCTGTCGTTTCTTGCACAAATTTTGATCAATAAGCTAAATTTTATCCCACTTCAGTCCTTATCACGGGGGGATTCTACATTTTCGCCTGTACAGAGCCTCGAACATGGTGAGCACTTAATGCTTGTGTCTGTAAATGTTTTTATAGGAAAACTCAATCTATAGAAGAATGGTACCCAACTGCCACAATAATCCTATGAACTCAAGCTCGAAGCATATCTCTCCAAGGTCTGCAAATAGGTCCGCTCACTCTGACAGATCTGGTCTGGAGGGTGGTAAAGCGTACCTCATGTCTAGTCTGTTACACAATGCTTCCTGAATAAGCTTGCATATCAGTGTGACGCTAATCGCCATCTTCGAGGTATGAAATGATGGATCACCGACACACACCATGCCTCACTACATTCTCATTGGTAATAATTCTTTGCTAAGTCTCCGTCTTATTAGTCTTCTCACGAATAGGTAAGAAGTTGGCCGAATTGTCAATCTATCCATAAACGACCCATATCGTCATCATGCCTACTGCTACTTTTAGGCAACTTTGTGACAAAGTTCCATTGTAAATCTTTTCCAATTTCCACCTCAGGGAATTTTTTGGATTTGCTGAAAAGAGAAATCCTGAGGGTTTCTGATGTTCGGCTTTAATCCTTAGTACACGTAAGACATCTGCTAACGTACTTCTGCAATGTCTCTACTTCATACAAGCCACCAATAAAAGTCTTCTCAAATCATAGTACATCTTATCCGCCACCCGGAATGTACTGAATATCGAGAAGTAATGAGCTTCATCATGATCAATTTCCTTACACCACCATATGATGGAATCACGATACGATCAAGAAGTAAATTTCACTCTCTCGTTGCTCATAAGTGTCTTTCTAATCCTCTTAGACATTCAGTTGGGGCTTTGAGATCCTTGATGTAAGCCTTTCGCTCCTGCGCTTCAATTCTTTGTTTAAGCCAGAATGATTGTAATAACTCATAGCATGTATCGTCTTGAGCTTGAGTCTTCTTTTTTGCTCAAGGCATCTGCCTGACACATTTGCTTGCCTGGGTGGTATTTTGATCTCATTTCATAATCATCTAAGCAGTTCGATCCACACCTTTGGTGCATATTTAACTTTCTGGTCAAATAATGTACTGAAGACCTATTTGTGGTCAGTGTAGATAAACATTTTGTACCATAAAGATAATAATCTTCCAGATTTTATGACTCGACGAAACACCAGCACCAATTCCAGGTCATGGGTGTCTATTTTTTTTTCTCATGCTTCTTCAACTGTCTTGACGCATATGATATCACTTTGCCCCGCTGCATCAGCATGCTCCCAAAAACCTTGTTTTGATGCATCACAGTAGTACCATCAAAGTCGTCTCGGGTCCATCGGGGAGTGCTAACACTGGGAGCATTGAATTAGTTTCTCCTTCCGAATTTGAAGATTAATCTTGCTTATGCACTCTTACATACGCCTTATTCTTTTGATGTAACAGGGTGAGGGGCTTGGCGATCTTAGAGAAATTCTCAATAAATCTCTGGTAGTAACCCGCCAATCCTAAAAATGAACGGATTTTTGTTGACGATTCAGGAGTCTTCCAGTTCTTGACCAACTCAACCTTGTTAGGATCCACGTGGATACCGTCACGGTTGACCACATGTCCTAGGAACTGAGCATCTTTCAACCAAAATTCCTCACTTAGAAAATTGGCGTTTATAACTTCTCCTTCTCGAGTAATGCTAAAATTCAGGTGGACTTTATGTTCTTATTTGATTTGAGTTATGTATTAGATGTCGTCAACGCAACACAATTATGAATTTTTCCAAATTCGTTTGCAGACGCGGTCCTATAATGTCCTTGATTATTGATGGTAGCGTTCGTCAGACCAAATGGCATGACTTGTGAACTCAAAGGCCGTATACGGTTCTAAACGCGAGTCTTCAGTATATCTTCCTTCGGTTTCTCAACTGATGATATCCCGAGCAAAGATTTCTATTTCGAAGAATCAAACAAGCACCTTGTATTTGGTTCAAAAACAAGTCATTAATTCTGGGGAGAGGGTAAAACGGTTTCTTTTTAGTCAACTTGTTTCTTTTAGTTTCATGTGAGTCAATATCACATTATCAATAAATACCGTTTTCTATATTAACAAAAGAGCTGGGTGCTCCCCTATGGTGAGTGACTTGGTCTGATTAAAAACCTTCTCTCTGTAAGTCTTTAAGTTGGTCGACCAATTCTAACTTTTTGAAGGGGCTAACCGGCCATTATGGCCTATCTAACAAACTGGCGATGCGCCTGGAATCAGATCAATGCGAAATTCTATCTCTCGCACAAGAGGTAAACCTAACAGATCATCTGGAAATACCTCAGGGAAGTCTCGGACAACACGTATGTCATCAAGCTTTTTCTCATCAGCCTTGATACATGCAAGTGAACGAATATCCTTTTTTAGCCTTTGCTTGAAACTTCAAAGAATCTTGCCATTTGGAAGAGGAATTCGGACAATTCTTTCATAACAATCACGCATGAGAGCTTCGGTGTATGCCAATCAATCAATTCCATTGATAACATCAAAACTACCTAGCCAGAGTTAGGTAAAAGTCTATTTTGACACGTGATTCACAAAGATAAGGTGCAATACGTAAAAATGGTATTGGTGCTAACAAACTTTTTCGTTTGCTATTCGATTTCATAACTAGTATTCTAAAGTGGCTGGGGCAATATTCAATAAAATATGTAAATGCAGAATATACAAAACTCTTCTCGGCACTGAATCTAAAGAGAATACAAGCGTAGGATTCATTAAGAAGAAACGTACCCGTATTCCACATTTAGTTTCTGCTCGCTGGATTTTCAATCACTACGTAAGCTCTCCCACGAGCTCCATCATTCTGCTGGTTCCCTGTTTTCGGACACTTGTCCTTGAAATGTCCTTTCTCACCACACCCGAAACATGTCACATTCTGCAGGAAGTCTTTTTTACCTTGCACCCCTGACTGCCTCTTAAATCTACAATCCTTCTCCATGTGACCTATTCTTTGACATCTCTAGCACTTTTGAGGACACGATCCATGATGATGTAAGTTGCACCGATTGCATTTTGGTAAATTTCCAGCATAAATCTTACCTTCAGCTAGAGCTGCAGCATATGCCCTAGCAGTTTCTGGTCTCCTGTTTTGTTACTGGTGATGATTGTTGTTTCGGTTGCGGTTATTGTTGTTGCTTGTCTCTTGTTGGTTTTTGTGTATTTTGATTTTTGTTGTTGTTGGTTTCTCTGGTTGTCTTCCCATTTCCTTTTGATTGCTTTCCCAATTCTTTTTTTATTGACAGCTCCCTACCCTGAAGGATTGCTGACCTGTTCACGGCCCAATGTTAAGTGCCCTAATGCAAGGTGTAGCTTTGAAGAAGTGATGTTTCCTTTGATTCTTTCAGAAACCACACGAATGTACTTTTTCAATCTTCTTACTTTCACAGGTGGTCACCAATTCAGGTCACATCAGAAACTAGGTTCGTGGAAAACGATTACTGTAAGCTTCGATATCATCTCTTTCAGAGTCAGAGTCCATAGTCTTGTTCCATCCTTGGATTTCAGTTGCTGGGCAGTATTCATGTGGTCTTCTAGCTTTCTCGTTCGCTCCAGGGGATTTGTATAGCATTAGCAGTTCCAAAGTCTGAACATTTCGTTCCACCAGGTTAGAGCTCGACCAGTCGGAACGTGCACTTAGCATCTTCACTTTGTCATCTTTAGCACATTTGCAAATTTCAAACACTTGCTCCATCTTTTCGAACCACGTTTTAGTCCGACTACACCTTCAGTCCCTTGAAAGAGTGAGGCTTGCCATTCATAAATGTCTTATACGAACATCCATGCATCTATGGCCATAGTTCCTCCTGTAGTATTTGTTTGATCCGGATCACCAGCATTGTTTTGAGTCAGCTTAGTCTATTCATATTTTTCTATGGCTTTGGCCACACGCTTATTCCATTATCTTCATAACATATTTCTTTTAAATCTCCTGGGTGGCATGATTCTGGCCAAAAACAGTTCATTAATTCGTTGAGAATTTGTAAAAAGTATGCAGAGTCATGGCACATGGTAAAATAATGGAGAATGATATAAGTAATCTTATTAACTACGGATAGTCGTTATTTATATAATTGATCGATAAAAAATTTGTTATTTGATATGTCAAAAGATGACGTAAGAGATCGAATTTAAACCAAAGTAATTATATTGATTTCTAAGATTATTTATAATGCAATAATGACAATCGGAAAAGTAAGTAAGGATCAGAGAATACGCGCGCGTGGATATTGGATAGCGATGAAGGATTCTGTATTTAAAAATGAAAGAAAAGAAAACCTTTAAACTTTGTGGTTATAGACTAGGTGAGATTGTGAAAGTGGCACAGTTTCCCTATAACCTTGGCTCTGGTACCATCTGTAACACCCCCAAAATCAGGTAGCAGCAGAATGGTAACAATGGGGTGCTACGTCAAAGTACAACAATCAAGATATAGGAAACGACCTTAAATGGACGTTTTAAGATAAGATTTCATTCGATGCCATAGCAAAATATCAGAGTTCATACATTAGGTCCCATATGTTTTAAAAGTCATAAATATTTCTGCTAAACCAGATCCTACATATCTTCATCTGAAATGTAAACAAAGCTTCATAATACCAAAAGATGACTTAAGTTTTTAAAGATAATAAAAGTTGCATTGGAATATAAAATAAATACAGTATCCGTCTTAGTGATATCCGCCACGGTCCCCTCTGAGCTTTATACAATAGGACCTGAAATTACATGCTAAAAGTCAACACAAAGGTTGAGTGAAATCATAGGTTTATCGGTAAAAAGGGTGGACACAAGATCGAAGTAATAGTAGACTCTAAAACACATTCAGTAGTCCAAAACGTTTATTATTGCACTAAGCTCATGACCCCGAAGCCTTAACTAGATTTGTGCCCCAATCAGAATATAGGATGCTTGCCAACAACCTAACACCTCTCATGTTAAATGCACCTTGATTCAAAACTAGTGACCAAGGAAAGGTGGGGATTTTACAGTCCCGTATAGATCTATCCACAACACTCTGGGCTTACTACAATAAACAATTAACGGTTCACTGATAAAATAGGGACTTCCTGGGCATAAGGTAACTTAGCATTTAATATTCAGGCAGTAATCAGGATAGCATACAACTTTGTAAACACTCTAGATAAAACTTGTGACCAATAGTAAAAACAAGCAATGTAATTCACCCTTGTGATTTTGTAAAACTCAATCTCGTGTATAAAAGGGGCTATAAATCACCTCGAGAAAATAGTAAGCAAACAAGTATTCCTAATGAAAAATGCGTCACGGATGGAATTCGATAGGCAAACCTATCAAATATAGGTCGTAATATAAGTACTAAACCACTTGATATTTATAGGTCGTTAGCTCATCATAACTTATCTTTCGGGGCTATCATAATTTAAGAGGTCATTGTACGTGAAGTTTTTATTATGAGGAGCTAGGAACTTTAAATCGTAAATCAACAACTCGGTCGATACGCCCACCTCGAAGATGGCATCCATTATGAAATTCCTTAGTAATATAGTTAACTTTGATTATACTAATACAATATAATTCTATTTGCTACATCACCATCTAATCGTTTTAGTGAAATCATATTTATAAAGTAAAAACGTTTATAAGTATACTTTAGTAAAACTGGCGTAACTTTCTCGTTTTAAGTTCGTTGTCTTTCGTTTTTACGTCCCCACGCTTCGTATTAAAGACGGTGTTATCAAAATATAACATTTTCAAAATCTAAGTTTTCTGATGAATAGTGATTTTTACTGTTCATAACAGTTATATATTTATTTTTATAGATTTAGTTATCGTAAATCTCGTAAATGTCGTAACTTATTCGTTTTAACTCCGTTTTTAGCGATTCTTTCGAGCACGTTCTCGTAATTAAATGTTCTATTTATTTATGATGTTTTTC
The DNA here is from genome assembly GCA_026074375.1 of Tanacetum coccineum. Lineage (NCBI taxonomy): Eukaryota > Viridiplantae > Streptophyta > Magnoliopsida > Asterales > Asteraceae > Tanacetum > Tanacetum coccineum. Next base: position 34,733 of record BQNB010019415.1, on the reverse strand, counting down.
CAAAAATAAAATCCCTGATGAACAGTAACTTTTTATGAAATTATTTTTATAAATATATTAATTATCGTAAACTTGTAATCATCGTATCTCCTTCGTTATAAATTGGTTTTTCGAGGTTTCTACTTTTGGAATAGTCATGAGACGTACTATTTTTATAAAACATAAAATCCATGCTTTGGATTTCGAACCAAAACAGCCCCTTAATAATCATTAGGTATTCATATATATATAAACTTGTTTTATATACTTTTTAACTTAATAAATTTTAACACATGTTTTCACAAGCCATTATATATAAGTATTTAACAATCATTAACAAATGAGTAATTGTACAATATTAATAATCAACAAGCAAATAATATATTTTACATGTTTAAAGGCATCCTAATGGTGATTTCACTATTAGAACTTATATACACATAAAAAGGATAAAATTGTAAAGACATAAGAGTTTTAGATAACCTTTATGGTGATGTAATTGATAACAAACCATTAATCCAAAACCTTGTTTGATTATAAACCCAAGCTTGCAAGATCTTGAAAACCTATAACCCTCATCTTCCATTTTTCTGGCTTAAACACTTGTAAAAGAATTAACCAAGCCTTCAAAATCTTCTTAAGACATCCTTAGATATGTTGTGGATGTAGGTAAATATGGGTTTGTTAAATAAAATTTTGGTATGGTTTTGGTGTTGGTCTTGTGAAAACTTTTTTAAAGTCTACTTGAGGACAAATAGGATTCCAGTGGAGGGATATTTGATGACATCAAATAACGTCTATTTTATAGCATCATTTATCCCAAATAAAATACCTATTTTATATAATTATTGCAAGGAATTGGTACTTAATTGCTTATATTTGTTATATGCAGTATTTATGGAGCATATTGTGAAGTTTATATAAAAGGCACGCATTTTGGAGCATAAACGAAGAGTTCAAGAAAGTCTACTGATTCTGACATCCTATACGGCGTATCATTCTAGAAGCATACGCCGTATCCAAGACTTGATGAACTAAAAGATCATTGCCTGACTTTGAAGAATACGCCGTATCCGCATCAACAATACGACGTATATAATACTTTAGTCAACGAAGAAAAACCAACAGGTTTTACCTCAATACGCCATATCCATCATAAAGATACGGCGTATCTGTGCCGACACTTCACAGATAAATGCAGTCAACGGTCAAAGATACTGCATTTAATGCAGTCAACAAACATTAATCCTACAATTAATTCTGGCATTCAATATGTGGTCAAACATTTAATCAATCTTAAACTTGATCCTCACTCCAAGGAAATCAACATTTAATCCATGGTCAAAGATAATTAATAACCATTAAGGAATTTCCTTATACGTCATATTGACTGCATTCAATACGGCGTATCGACCCCATTTCCAGACTCTATAAATACCAATCCCTAAACTCAGTTTTAGGTGTGCAAGAAAATCTCTAAACCACCAAGTCGATTCTCAGACGTATAGAAGAGCCAAGAAGGTCAGAAATGAGCCTCAAGATCATAGGAAAACTCTTGTAATCTTTGCACAACCGAATACGCGTTCGATTGAGGTTTTTTTATTTTAATCGTTCATATATCAAACCGTGTGTATTTTTACAATGACTATGGGCTGATACCTTTAGGTATCGGCCATGTTTATGAAGGTTTAATGTTTGGTTTGTTTATCTCGATTGTCTTAATTTATCGTTGATTGTTTAATTATGTTTATCGCCTTATACTTGTTTATGTGCTTGTACATGCGACCTATCATTCAACTGGGTCTAGTGAGACTTAACCAGTAATCTAGATGCCGGGATAGCTCTCCATGTTGTGTTTTGTATGCCCGGACCAATAGGATTACAAATGACACCTTGTCCTTACCCTTTGATTATGAGCTTAGTTGGACTGGCAGGTGACCCGATAATTATTCAACCAGTATTGTTCTTAATTAATTGGTATTGATTTTAGTGGTGGACTACCAATGTATAAAACAACATCAAGCAATAAGTGGGTAAAGTCCTGATGGGCTAGGCTATTAACAGGATCACCACTGCTTTAATTCCCTATGGTAGATTATAATTAAACTATAGGATGCTTTATGCAGATGCGTTAATCGTGACAGGATTGTTCATGTCTAGGTCTTAGGAAGAAGTACCGCCTAAGTCTTAAGAATGATATGCCGCCTCGAGATAAGATTATCATTGCACTAATAAACAAACCTGCGTTTTATCGGATTATTCATGGTTGATATGTTTTCCTTATATTAGTATTTGACCGCTTCTCTATCGTTTGTTAATCTTCCCGTGTGTGTTTATTGCTTTACTTGTCATCAAAACCTTAGCTTAGATACCTAAACTCGTGCCAGTCTCTCAGGCTGAACCCCCCTTTTATCATTAGCTTAGGTTTAAACTAATTACTAAAATACTGATAAATTAAGATATTAACGCACTCGCTCTTAGTGATCAACACCCTACTTACCAACGAAGCTACATCTTGACCAGGTACACTGCCCGTTAGAGTGTTGTTTTTAGGTATAGTCGGCATAAAATAAATAGTAAAACTTGATACATAAAATAACACCTACACAACGACACATCAGATGCTTTATGCGGATGCTTTAATTGTGACAGAATTAATGTGTCTATGTCTTAGGATAGAGTCACGCCTAAGTCTAAGATTGATATACCTCTTTGAGATAAGTAATCATTGCACTTAATAAACAAACCAACATTCTAATCGGATTAATGATGGCTAATACAATTTTCTATCATAAGGCTCGACCGCTCTTTTATCTTCTGTTAATTTGCTTGCGTGGGTTAAAGTGTCTAGAACTGATTGTAGTCACCAACCAAACCCATGCCAGTGTCTCTCAGGCTGAAACCCTCTTTTTACCTGTTAGAATTAGGATTAGAACTAACACATGATAGCATAGGTTTAACTTAGATTAGAATTAACATTGATTATATAACCAAAATATAAATAAATTGAGAGATTTAACCTCGCTTCAAGTGTTCGACACCTTACTTACCACGAATCTACCACCGATCAAATACACTACCCGTTAAAGTGTTGTTTTTGGTTAAGTCGACAAAATATAAATTTGAAACTTGAACTATCATAAATAAATGCCATACAACGACACATCATAAACACACTAGATGACTTACTTTGTAAACCGCAGTCTTAAATTCCATTTTTTAAGTTGACATGTTAGAAGTTATAGTTGAAGACAGAACAACCATCTTACAAATATGTGCCAAACGATAACCATATGTCCATCTCATGTATTATGTGAGTAATTGTGCTCTCTTTATGGGATCGCTTATGGTGGCTTTGTGGTTTGTAAAGTGTAGGTAGTAATTCTCGGTTTATATTTTTAGTTTAAGCATTCTCAAAGGCTTTAATTATATGAAAAAAACTACTGTGAAAATTTTGTGTTCATTAATGGTAATTAGTTATTATAAATACAAATTATGTCTAAAACATCCTAGCTATTACCTGCTATCTATAAAATTAATTTCATACAAAAATTTACCTATAAAACTTTGAGAAGGCGTATTGCATTCAAGACGGGTTTGTGAATAGCTTTGAAAAGGAATGATTTCTGTATACCTTTGTTTCTTATTTTAGAGTTAAACATGTATTTTTCATCTACAACTTTAGAAAAAGTAAATAATGGATGAGCAGTTGACTATAATATATGTTGTTTTTTTAACCAAGTTGGGAGTTTGATTACTAAGATAATTAAAATCGAAATTGCTAATAATGACTATTGGCTTAGTTAAAACAATGAATTTAGATTAAAAACATCTAACAAGTAATATTTCATATCGTGGATTTATGAAATTATTGATGTGCATTTAAAAAAGTCACTTTGCACATAAAACTTATTGTTAGTGATCATATGCATTGGTTCATACATTGAAACTTTGAGTAGGGATCCAGTGAGATGAAAATTTTAAATGAGAAAGATGAAAAAGAATTATAAATGCACAAGATTAGTTTTAAGGGTTTTGAGTTTTAAACATCAAAGATTACGGATGTTACCACATCTAATTTAAACATATCACACAACCTTTTGATCAAACTGGTAGGTTACAACACCTCTTAGCCGCTAAAGTAGAAAAACTTATTATATACACATGTAAACCCACCCAGATAACCATTTATAGACATTATGGATTTTACCACATCTAACTTAAACATAACCCACACATGTTTTTCAGTTTATAAAGTATGTATACAATATAAAACGACATGTCGCTTTAAAAACTATCGACTGATTTTACTATTTTAAATTTTATCCCATTGAATCGCTATATGGGCAGTTGGGAGTGCTTCTTTAAACTAATTATAGGGGTTGTTTTGAGAGCTTATTTAAACTACTTACGGGGTTGTTTGGAGAGCATATTTAAACTACTTATAGGGTTGTTTGGAGATCTTATTTAAACTACTTATACGTATGTTTTGGAGTGATTCAAACTACTTATATATGTTGTTTGGAGTGCTTATCTAAACTTCTTATATGGCCGTTTTGGAATGCTTATTTAAATTACTTATAGGGGTTGTTTGAAGTGCTTATTTTAACTACTTATAAGGTTGTCTTGAAGTGCTTATTTAAACTACTTATAGAGGTTATTTGGAGTGCTTATGTTAACTAAACACTTCAAACATGAAAATTCATTTTAGACTTTTCAAAGAGCTAACTTCAATTTGAAAATTGAAAATACATGAATTAGCATAACAGTTTCATACAAAAGTTAAGAAAAATTATATAACTTGCATATGTAAATGCAAAAAGAAAGTTATACAATCAACTATTATGTATGGCAGATGGCTTTTTAATAAAATGTCAAACCGATTAAATCGGTCAAAATTGATGAAAGGTTTGTTATCGAAATCATAAAACTTCAAAAGCCGTTGCATATCACTTTACTACTTAAGAATATATGCATGAAGTTTTAAGAAAACAAGAGATTAGATTGATATTTGATACGATAGTTTATTTAGAAAGCAAATATTTACACTTTACGTCATTGCTTCTATTTTTTTTCAAGAAGCTATATGGTATATAAAACGATGTTATGTTGATATAGCTCGGTATATAAAACGATGTTAAGTTGATATAGCTCGAAATGATTGGCTAAACATGTAAGAGGGTGTGGGTTCAAGTGCAACAACAACAGATAGATGTTAGACTAATGTATTGTGTGTGAATGTATGGTTTAGCTTGGTGAAAGTTTACCTTTAAATAAAGTTGAAAAAAATATGTATCATAATGTACGTTAAACGGATGAATATCATATATGTGTAGAATTATATGGATATTGGTTATATTGAAGCACTGTTTGAATCATATAATTTATAATTGAACTCTTTTCACTTGACTAATAATCATTGGCGTGGTTTTCTACACACAAGTTAGGCCATCCACTATGATAAACCTTTTAAAAGGTTTGTACTTGTGTTATCACATTAAATTATAAACCTTTTTATTCTATAAACTTATTCTCACTATGCATAAACCTTTTAATGTTTTATAAACCCCTCACATAATTAAATGCATTAAATTATGAGACCTTTTCAAAATAAACAAGTTTAAAATGGATGCTCACTATGGTGTAGAAGTCTTTAATCATGTTCAACATTTTACAAACATTTTCATAAAACACCATAGTGGATGCCCTTATGTTGATAGTTTCTGCTACTATGAAACGACTCTACAATTTAACACGATTTTTCAACATTACTTTTTCGTTAAATCGAAAACTAAAATCGTCCGTCATGCCACATGTGAATAAGTTATTTAATATGTATGTCAATAGTTGTCATCAAACTAAAAAGAAATCTTATATATGTGTCTGCAAGGGGGTGTAGCTATTCAGCTGCATGTTTCGAGTATTGATAGAAAATGATTAGGGAGTAAAATAATTTTCTTATTTAATTGTATCCAATCACTACTAAAGTATTGTTACATCTTTTATATTTCAAGTCAATAACATGAGAAAGATTAAGAAGTGAATAAAGTTTTCTTTTTATAATATTGACTTAAAAATTTATCATAGTACGTAAAAAAATAACAATTAAATTATTTCATATTTTTTTATTTTCAATATTTTAGAAACATATATATCTTATTATATAAGTGTTAATATAAAAAATAATTTTTGTTATTAAACTTTTATTAAAGGTCATCAAATGTTTTATGCGTTTGTTGTTATATTATTTTACTCTTTTTCAAAGCGAAATGTTCTTATATTAGGTCAATTTTAAACTCGATTATTCTCAACATTACTTTTGTCGTTAAATCGCATAACTGAAAATTGTTCGACGTCATGACCACATGTGATTTAGTTATTAATATGTTGATCAATAGTTGTCATCGCAAATAGATATAAAGAACATTCGATTATGTAATATGTGCTCGCTGTTCTGTAAGGGGAGTGTAGCTTTCAGCCATGGCCTTTTTTCGTGTTATTGATAGATAATGATTAGGGTAGTAAATATTTTTTACTTTATATTGATATCCAATCCACTATAAATTATAGTTACATCTTTTATATTTTAGTCAAATAACATGGAGAAAGATTTAAGAGAGTGTATAAGAGTTTTCGCTTTTTTACATATAATATTGAGATGTAATAAAATTATCTATAGTACGTAAAAAAAAAATAACAATCTAATTTATATTCATATTGTTTATATTTCAATATAATTTATAAAATACATATAAGATATCTTAGTTTCATAGATAAGTGTTAATTATTATAAAAAATAACTTTTTGATCTATTAAAACTCTTATAGATTGAAAGGTCATCAAATGGTTTTTATGGTTTGGTTTTATATGTTTTTAACTCTTTTTTCAAGCGTAATGTTCTCTCTATTAGGTACAAACAACAATATTAAATGTCTGTTTAATTAAGGTTTCAAAAATTTTAATTGTATTTCTTATTTTCATCTTACAATTAATTCAGAAACATATCATTTTCATTTATATGTAAAGAATAATCAAATCGCTTTTTTTTTTTTCCGTTGTTTAGATCTGGATTTTACCTCTTTTTTTTAAAAGTGCTTATATTCTCAATTTATATACCATCTTAATTAAAAAACACCCCTCCCATTTTTTTTTTAAATTTAATTAAGTATCGAGATATAAAAAAAACCAAACATTCAGATATTCCTAATAACTGACTGATACCCGAAGGTATTTGCCTTCAAACATCATAATTAATACAAGGGTAATTGTTTTAGCCAAGGTAAACTAACTGAGTTAACGAATGATACCAAAATCTAAACAATTACAAAAGTATAAGAAATTACACGTTGTCTTCTATGGATTGAAATGCGTGCAAGACCTCATTCTGCTCTTTTTCTCCTTTGAAATTGATATTTTATGGTTTAGGTATCTTTGAGAATATGATTTTTTTTTTTAACTCAACTTAATAAACTTCATTTTTGAGTTTTGTATTTGTAGGGGCTGGAAGTCGATTCGATACGGCGTATCCAAGGGATTGGATACGGAGTATTAGAGTTTCTTGGAGTAGGGACCACATTTGATATCTTCCAGAATATTCATATACTATATCATGAATTCGACGTATTGGTCTTCTTCTGGATACAGCGTATTGAGCTTGATTCCTTTGTGGTCTTTGGTGAGTGCAGGCACGGATCTTATTATATAAGTGTTAATATAAAAAATAATTTTTGTTATTAAACTTTTATTAAAGGTCATCAAATGTTTTATGCGTTTGTTGTTATATTATTTTACTCTTTTTCAAAGCGAAATGTTCTTATATTAGGTACAACAAATATTAAATGTCGTTTATAGTGTTTCAAAATTTTAATTGTATTTTATTTTCTATTCATACATCAAACATATCATTTATTTATATGAAAGAAAATCAAATGCTATTTTTTTATGTTGTTAGATTATTTTACTCTTTTTTTAAGTGATATATTCTCAATTTATATACCATAAAAAATTGAATATCTTTTATAATGTTTCAATAATTTATTTGTATCGTAATTTAGCATTAATATTTTTTATTCACGGGGCTAACATGCAATTTATTTACGTAATACCACAAATCGATCTTTTATAAAAACACTGTCAATGGTTTCTTAAGACCCCGTGAATTTCACGGATCAATAAACTAGTACTTTATACTTTTCACTTTTATATGTCTAATTACGTTGATATTTTTTTACTTGACATGTTTAAAGTTGTTTATAACTTTATAATGACATGCATCACATATGAATATGCGTTAGGAAAATGGATATCAGTGCATATAATGTACACAAGTAGAAGTGCATCGAAACTCATCGAAACTGCCAAGGCGTCAAACAAAAGTAAAAGTACATCGAAACTCATCGAACCTGCCAAGGTGTCAAATAAAAGTAGTACATCGAAACTTATCGAAAAAAAGCAGGAAAGGGGTGGCTGCTCTAATTCTTGATAAATTATACACTATAATTAAAGATGAAGAACGTTGCCCCGAGACATCAATAAATGCATTTATGCCTATGTTGGGTACCCGACCCGGTTTGAATTTCCTTTCTTTATTTGTTTCCACGTGTAGACTATACGTGTCTCCCAACCGAATCTCTCTCTAATATACGTGTCTTCCATCCTCTTTCACTCTCTCTCCTAATCCACTCTTTCTCTCTCTAAAAACAATAGATCTCACCGATCTTAGGGTTTGTTGTTGGCGTTTATTGCTGCAATTACATACGAGCCAAAGGAGTTTCCTTGGTGGTGGTGTCTATTTTGTAAGTTTATAAACATTAATTTTGATGTTATCATTTTTATGCACTAGAAGTTAGGGGTTTTTCTCAATTTATTACAATATATACTACTGGTGATTGTGATATTTTAGGAGGGTCTTGGATTGTTATATCCTTCTGTGCTTTATATTCATCTAATTTAATTGCTAAGTAATACCCTTTTTTTATACAGATGTTTGGCATAAGGCATTCGGAAATGTTTGGGATTGGTTTCCTGGAAATGGCAAACTTAACAAACTAAATGAAGAAGCTGGAGTATTGGAAATTAGGCGTCAAGCAGGTTAGTTTTGACTTATGTTAAAATAGGCTTATAAGAATGAACCGTATATCAAAAACTCTAAACGGCTATCCAGAAATACACTTCATTGTTTCAAAAATAAATACTACTGATTTACAGGTTTAATATTACCAATTTTGTTAGCTATTAACTGAAATGCGCTTTGGACAAAAATTCCATTCCGGAACCAATAACAAAAATATGGTTACGGTTATTAGTAGAAAAATGATGCCTAACATATTGGTGATGCCGATAATAAAGATGTGCTGATTCTTTAATGTTTTGGAGTATGATGACTTCAGGCCAATTTATCATATTGTAACATTTGTTTTAAGCTAAGAGGAAAGAAGTCAAATATTGCGATATTTGAGCACCAGGTGATGCTTTAACAAAGGTTTTAATAGAGTAATAAATGGATCAGGTGGAAACAAGTTAGTACTGTCCATCTGTTTGCAATGATGATATGGACATATGTATTAGTTTGGCGTCTTTACAAAAAAAATCATTTTTAATGGATGGAGGAAGCATTTCTTGATATCATTCGTTTTTCATTCTGATGTTTGCACCAAAAGAATAATGGTCATAAAAATTCATTATTATAATGAGAATGGCCTAATTTATTTGTAAAATGAAACGATTTAGGCCACGTCAACCTGATTGACCTGTTTTCTTTGTAGTTAACCTGTTTAATTGGATACATAAAACAATTTTAGATTCGCATTTTTCTCGCAGTCTACCATCAAATTGACTAACAAAAGTAAGGTACATAGAGTTTTGCATTTTTTCGTTAGTGATAGGTGGGACTCATGTTGTTATCAAAGTGAACTTTTGTATGCAGCTTTAGTGATAGGCGGGACACGAATATATTTGGTGCTTTAGGTATTTCAAGGGCCGTTTGGAACTGCTGCAAGACAGCTAATATTAGAGGTATCTTGGACATTTGGTGGTGTTTTGGGGGCTGCTGAAAAACTGCAACTTTTAGGAGCGTTTTCAGAAAAAATTTGTATAGATTTTGGTAGAATATAACAAATTTAGAATAGCCAACAGTTGGTGTAAACGATTTTTCTTTGTTATAGAAAGTGGACATTAGGATATGCATGATCGTTTACTACACACCCTTCTTTAGATCACATTCGTTTCTTTATAGAGAGCGGACATATCTATCTTTATTTCGCCGGTTAAATTAGACAATTTATTTAAACCTGGACCATTAACCGTCATCAAGCCGTATTATTTGTACCTCTATTATCATTTACTATAGATTTTGATGAGAATTTGGTCGCGATTAAATGTTGTTGGATATGTCATTGTTACATTTCTATCATGTAAATCGCTATTTGGCTAATAGGTTCAATTCTTTGTTGCTTTTATTTTTCGTAAGTAGGCTGGGTTGGGTTTTCTGAGCTTACTACCACATTGTTTCATTTCAGACCTGCGGCTAGAAGTAGTGGGAAGAGGAACCATTATCCCATCACTCCGCGTTTTTCAGCTCAGAAATAATAGGCTTCGACTCAAAATAATTCATCAAGCTTATACGTAGCCATGTTGCAGAACAATCGTAACATGTAAGTCCTATGTCTCCTATTTACGAAATTTTCTACCCTCCTTCATATAACACACTTCACTATATGCTCATCTGTTGTTGTGCGATAGATTTAAGAAGACTTTTTTTCCTTCCAAAATGGTGCCGACTAAAAGATTTATGTCATTCGCTTATATTTATCTGGTCATAAGCTCAAAAAGTAACAATATTTTTTAGGCCACATAGTGGGGGTATTAACACATGATTTGACGGTATTACAGGGAATTAGAAGGTGCCGATGAGTATGTTGGGAAGATTACGCTGACGGTTGGCGATAAAGTTGCATCCTACTAATAAGTTCGGTCATGATCGAAGGTAATATGTGGCGCTTTTATTCAGTTCCTACATATTTGGAATGTGCACTTTTGCAAAATAAGCCGATAAGTAGTTTTTCTACTAAAACAATCCATTCGCAAATCGTAAGTAGCCTAAGACCTTATTGCTTTAGCGACAGTCAGTTTTTATAAATTTTGAGGTGTAATAGGAGTATTAATGGTAATCTGAGATATAGTGTGATCTTACAGGGCATGTCAGCGAGATGGCTGCCACAGAGAAGACGGCTAGCGTTCTGGCGGGGATTTGGAAACTGCACGACACGCAACTATTGGTATCATTTGAATTAATAAAGAATCTCTAAAGCATGTTTACTATTTGCGAGCTTATTTACTTAAACTTATGAGCTGCACAAGCCCATAAGCTCAAGTAGAAAAGTTCACATGCCCCAAAATTAAGCTTATCACCTTAACAAATTAAGTTTATTATCTGATCATTACCATTTTACCATTTGCTGAGTATATGTTGTTGTTGAGTATATGCTAAACTGTTGTGATCAGATATCTATCTGATCATTACCATTTTACCATTTTATCCGTTGTGATCAGATAATTAGCTTAATTTCGTAAGCTCAACTGTTGGCCATTTGCTGAAAAATCCAAAACACAACACTTACTTAGCTGATTACAATGGTTTATATGCTGAAAAATCCAAAACAATATGTCAACACTTGGCCATTTGCTGATTGCTACGTTTTATATGTGAAAGTGTTTGTTATTTAGCCCAAGACTACTAGAATTATCTTGGATGTATAAACTCAATAGAGATTATAGTAATATACATTATGATGTTGTTTGCAGACGTGTTCACGATGAGTGAGGGTGTATGTAGGTCCTTGGTTTAGGATCTGACTAGCCTTTGTAAGACGATAGATAACTTGGATAAATCCAAATCAACTATATGAGAGACACTGACTATGAATTATCAAGTGTTAATGCGGAATCTTAACACAAGAATAAAGAAGAAACGATAATACTAAATTGCTATTAAGCTCTATGCTTCTATTGATATTTCAATCACTTACTCGTACATAACATTGTGCCTTAGGGTTCCTCTTATACACCAAGGAAACCCTAATGGGCTTTACAAACGTCAAAGGATAATACATATCCTTTCCTAAGATATCTCCTAAGATATCTCTAAGATAACTATTACTATTCTGTTACATAAACAGACTTAACTATAAACAGAACTAACTATGACCAGTACTAACTCTAGTACTGCTACTCTACCAGTACTAACTTAGTACTGCCAGACTTAACTTAGTACTGCCAGTATTAACTCAATACTAACAGAACTAACTATTACTACCAGACTTAACTGTTATACTACCAGTATTAAGTCTGTTACAATCTATTTTCCCAACAATCCTCCCCTAACTTGATCTTCACTTGTGAACTTCAAGTTCCTTCAAAACATTCTTGATCTTTACTTTAAACACTTTAAGCTTGTTTCGGAAGCAAATTGCAGCAGCTCTTGACGTGGATAGGTTTGTGCAGGTGTGTCTGAACTAGGACTCAACATATTCTTCTGTATGTAGTAGTTAGATCACATGGGTGCACAGTTCCAATAAATGTCTTTTAGAGTAGTATAATGTATTATTAGCTTTCGGGTTTGATGTTTTTTAGAGTAAAACTCATGTGAATTACTGCTTCAATCCAAGTGGTTTTTGCTACTTTAAAACTCAAGTTGTTTTTGTTGTTATTGTTTAACACATTTTATAGCAGCATCAAATTTACACACGCGAACTTACATAACAAGCCGCAACGAAGACGGAAAACCCGCGCTCCGCAAGCGTTCCGCTGCAAAGCGCGGGTTAAAAACCTTGTTTAAAAAAACGAAAGAACGAGTAAAAGGTCAAAATGATTTAATGACACATTTTTATAAACATGTTTTATAAAAAGCGAAACATTTATCTAGCCTTTTTTTAATAATCCAGGTGTTAGACTTGATATTACAAGCCGACTATTCTCAGGGCCGACTATCCTTTTGGATTGCCCGGAGTCTAGGCAGGTTGCCTACTTACATTTGAACAGAGTGACATTTTTTTTAACTTTTGTTGATGTTTCGATACCTTTAGCGAGACTTTTTATTTTTATTTTTTTAGAACAGCTGCAATATATTGAAAAGTTAGCAAAAAGCTAACAACAATTACAAGGAATTATAAAGAAGCGGGTTTTGAAGCCACGCTGTCCGCTTGAGACAAAAGTTTGCTATTTCTATTAACGAACCAAGAAAACGAGAAATCAACTATAGAATCAACTAACATATCTCTTCTCGGTTTGTTGGCGTCAAAGATCAAAGCGTTCCTGAATTTCCAAAGAGACCAACTTGTTGTCAACACAATAACCCGAAGAATCGATCTTTGAGAACCCGTAAGATGAACGTGCTCCATCCAATGAACCAAGTCAGGGATAGAATGTATAGTAGGCGGAGTTAGATCACACCAACGATAGACAAAAGCCTAAATATCCAAAGCATCAGGACATGCAATGATGATATGATCGATGGTTTCAACATGAAAGTCACAAATGGGGCAAAGAGTAGAAGGAACATCTATACCTCGAGAGTCCAAATTAGAACGAGTAGGAAGCCTATCTATAGACGACACCTCCAAAAAATATATTAACTTTCCGAGGAACAAATTTGTTCCAGAAAGTCTCGAATAGCCCGGTTGGAAGAATGTGAGCATCAATAGCCCAACGAGCTTGACGAACCGAGAAGCATAAATCGCCCCTAATATTCCAAATCCAGTAATCAGGAGAGTTTCTAAGGTTCACAGCTGATAGGAGCCTTTCAAGATCAAAAAAGCTGAGAGAATGAAGCTCCCCTTAAAACCGCATGTCTCCATTGCCAACTCCCTTTATTATCAACCCAATGATTAGCAATAAGACAATCTTGATCAAGCTCCAAAGAAAATAGCCTAGGAAATGAGTACATTAAGGGAGTATCACCTATCCAAATGTCTTTCCAGAACTTAGTAATCAACCCATCTCCTACTCGTTTAGAGATGCTATTTACAGGGAAAATGTTTTTAACATGAAGATTATTAATTGTTCCTACAATAGACCGCCAAACACCCTTCTGTTTAAAATCAGAAGCTCTACTGGTAATGAAACCAACATAATCTCCATGGACCGATTTAATAATCTTAACCCATAACACATTAGTGTCTATACACAAACGCCATTTCCATTTATATAGTAAAACCTTAGTGAACGCTTCTAAAGAACCAATATCCAAACCACCCTTTTCTCTACTAGAGAGAACTGAGTTCCATTTAACCCAATGTGTCTTCCTGTCATAATTATCCTCACCCCAAAGAATTAGCTCTAAGTTTCTCTAAATGTTTATTGACTATGTTTGGCATACAAAAAATAGACATAAAGAAAATACCTAGAGAGCCAAATACATATTTTATAAGCATAGATCTTCCTCCATTTGAAAGCAATTTGATATTCCAAGTAGAGAGTTTCTTCTCGAATCTGTTAATGATTGTCTTCCAACCAAAAAATCTAGACATATGAAGGGTGTTGTTTGGTTCGAACTAGGGGAAAGGAAAACAAGAAAAGACCATTTTGATATTGTGGTTGTGATGGTTGAAAAACATTTATGTACTATATAGCTTATTTCTTATTCAGCTTGAATATAAGCTTTTGAAAAGCTTATTATAGCTTATTCGTGGGCTTATTTGGTTTCGGACACAAGAAGAACACAAGTAAAGCGATTTTGGTTATTTACCTACTTTTGTTATATTTTTATATCTTATTTTGATTTCTTATTTCGAGAACTAAAAGTACTACGTAGCTTATTAGCTTATTTGAAAAGCTATATATTTGGTTTTGGGCTTATAAAACCCACGGCCCAATAAGCCGCGGCTTATTGTGGGGCTTTTTGTGGTTCGGCTTATTTTCATGGCTTATTGGTTTGCTTATTTGGATGCTAAAAATACTTATTTTGCATATATATAACTCGTTGTTCGATTTCGGACTTGGTATATTTTCAGAAGT
>BQNB010019415.1:0-14150 GCA_026074375.1 Tanacetum coccineum | reverse complement strand
CTTTGTGTAGATTTTGATCTTTTGCCTTGGTTAAGGGCATTTGGTTGAGACTTGCATTTGAGTTATTTTATATGTGTACTATTTGACGAATCACTGTCGGATACCCAATAGCCCCCATACCCGCAAAAATATCATCAATTTGCATGTCAAAGATGCCATTGGCATCATCAAGTTGTAACTGAGCCCTAATTAGCGACTCAGTCACGACCACCTCACGGCCGTCAATAGTTGCAACTAGGTCATGAGACCCAGCAGCATTTGGGCGAACTGTAGCTGTTGCCCAAAATTGTTTGACCAATGAGTCAAACACGACCGAAGGGTCATGAGTCAAAGCATACCATAATGGAGAATGGTCCAAATAACTGAGGATATCTGTGAAGTCCTCGGAACCGCTTTCCCTCCCCAAGTAAGCGATTCTGTTGTGATCATCTTTGTACCGGAGTGCCGCCATTGGTGATTAATAAATTTAGGTTGAAGAAACAGAGTATACAGAGGCAAAAGATTTTGGTGTATGTGGGTGGGAAAGATGAAAAGTTGATTTGGGATTAATTAGGTTAATTGTGTCCAATGTGTGAAAAGATAGTCTTTTAATTTGATTGGTACAATTTTTATCCTTGGAAGTTGAAGTATGAGTGAAAAAACAACCTTGTACGCCGCTTTCAGACAAGTGGTGACCGCCAAATCCATATAATAGAGATTTAAAACGAAAAACTATTCAACTACTATTTTTAAGACCAGCAGGTAGAAAGTCAACCAGCAGTAACAATCTTAAAAAAATCAACAGGTGATTACTGAATGTAGGTTGAAGAAACAGAGTATACAAAGGCAAAAGATGTTGATGTATGTGTGTGTGTGGGAAAGATGAAAAATGGATTTGGGATTAATTAGGTTAATTGTGTCCAATGTGTGAAAAGTTAACCTTTTAATTTGATTGGTACAATTTTAACCTTGGAAGTTGAAGTAATTGAGTGAAAATCAACTTGTCCGCCACCTGTTCAGGCAAGTGGTGACCGCCAAATCCATATAAAAGAGATTTAAAACGAAAAACTATTCAACTTCTATTTTTAAGACCAGCAGGTAGAAAGTCAAGCAGCAGTAACAAGTCATAAAAAAAATCAGCAGAAACAAGTCAATCAGCAGAATGACTATGTGAGCAGCACAAACTATTCAGGCAGCAGATACATTATTACACCAGCAAGAATGGAGACTACCAGCAGAAACCAAGTGACTAGTGGCAGAGACCAACCAACCAGCAGTATCAAGCTGAGCACAGCAGAAACAGAGCAACCAGCAGAAAGGATAACTACCAGCAGAAACATAGTACAACCAGCAGAAACCAATCGTCCAGCAGAAAGGATAACTACCAGCAGAAACATAGTACAACCAGCAGAAACCACTTCTGTCAGCAGGAAGAATGTACACCCAGCAGCAGTATTGACGACCTGCAATCACAGGAAAATAATATCCCACAAAACAACATATCCACCTGCAAGAAAGTTAGAATATACAAATATACAACAACAAGCCTCCCCTTAGGCTTATACCTCCCCTCAATTCACGAAAGAGGGATTCACCATCCCAATATGGACCACCAGATACTCAAATCTTGGTCCATCAAATGCCTTGGTCAGTAAATCAGCCACATTCTCATCGGTGTGAATCTTCAGCACCTGTATCAAGTTCTTCTCATTGGCATCCCTTATAAAGTGATGCCTAATCTCAATATGCTTGGTCCTCTGATGAAAGACAGGGTTCTTCACAATGCATATGGTGCTCTGGTTGTCTATGAAGATTTTGGTATTCATGAAGTTGAATCCATAATCCAGCAACTGGTTCTGAATCCAGAGAACCTGTGCACAGCAACTAGCAGCAGCAACATACTCGGCTTCAGTAGAAGAAGTAGCCACAATAGTCTGCTTCTTGCACTGCCATGAAATTAACCGTCTGCCCAGAAATTGACATCCACCTGTAGTGGATTTCCGGTCACCATGAGAACCAGCATAATCACTATCACTGTAGGCTTCCAACTGAAAGGGAGAATCTTTAGGGTACCACAAGCCGAGTTTTGGTTGCCCTTTTAGATACTTGAAAATCTTCTTGACTGCATTCAGATGAGAAGTCAGTGGAGTAACTTGATGTCTGGAACATGCACTAACTGCAAACATGATGTCAGGTCTTGAAGCTGTGAGATACATAAGTGAACCAATCATGGATCTGTACAAATGTACATTAACTGGAGGATCAGTTTCATCTTTCAATTTGGTCTTAGCAGCTTCATAAGGTGTTGTTGCAGTTCTTACAGATTCCATGTCGAACTTAGTAAGCATGTCTTTAACATACTTGTCTTGGCTGATAAAAATACCATCAGGCAACTGTTTCACCTGTAGACCTAAGAAGAAAGTCATCTCTCCCATAGCACTCATTTCAAATTCACCTTTCATCAACACCTCAAATTCATCACACCAGGCTTTATTGGTTGACCCAAAGATGATGTCATCCACATAAACCTGGACCAAAAGTATATCCCTGGAATCTTTCTTGATGAACAATGTCTTGTCAATAGTACCTCTTCTGTAATTGTGTTGTAACAGAAAAGCAGACAATCTTGCATACCAGGCTCGAGGTGCTTGATGAAGTCCATACAGAGCTTTAACCACTCTGTATACATGCTTTGGGAAGTAAGGATCTTCAAAGCCTTTAGGCTGAGTGACATACACTTCTTCTTCAATTTCTCCATAGAGAAAGGCACTCTTAACATCCAGCTGATATACCAGAAAGCCCATATACGAAGCAAAAGCCAAAAACAGTCTGATTGCCTCTATTCTGGCCACTGGTGCAAATACCTCATCATAATCAATGCCCTCCTCTTGTCGGTGTCCCTGTGCAACCAACCTTGCTTTATTCCTTACAACTATTCCTCTGGCATCCCGCTTGTTCTTCAAAATCCATTTTGTCCCTATTGCATGTTTGCCAGCAGGTAAAGGGACAAGTTTCCATACTTGCTGGTTGATGAACTGTTGCATCTCTTCTTGCATAGCATCAACCCAATCAGGATCCTCAAGTGCTTTAGCTATACTAGTTGGTTCTAACTGAGAAAGGAAGCAAGCAGACAGACAATGGAGTTGGTCTGTATGATTGGTCCTTTGTTGATCTTGAATATATCCAATGAAAGCACTTTCACCGAACTTGGATTTTTGAGCTCTGCTTCTTGTCATAACAGGAGACGCAAGATCACCAAGAATCTGAGACTGAGGATGAATTGTGTTCACCCGTTTTGTAGGAACTGGATTCACTTCCACAGCAGGTGCTAAATTTGTAAGAGTAGCACGAAAATCATCATCATACGAGGAAGATGTGAAGATGCCAGATGAGAGTTGATCCATGCACACATCAGAGGGGACGGGAAATCGTGTAGTGTTTTCACTTGAGCCCAATTGTTGACCAGGAGGAAGTGTAGACTCATCAGCGTATACAGGGTTGAAGTCAGCAGAAACAGATGAACTGACAGCAGGATTGCTCTCATCAGCAGGTTCAAAACTACCAGCAGGTTGAAAGCTATCAGCAGGATCCCTAACAGCAGAAACACCTTGGTTTCGAATTTCAGCTTCAGCTTGACATAGTATTTCTGCTGTTGCCTGTGAGAACAAATAACCATATCGTGCAGCTGCGTCCTTAGCTTCATATTCTTGTCTTTGAAGCTTAGCAAGCTCTTCTGCATAATCTGCATTGCGTTCCATAACACTAGGACCATTGCTTGATGAAGGACCTGCAAAACTGTTAGAAGGAAATGAAGGAACCACTATCACTTGCTCATCTACTTCTGAATCTGAGTCATGATCTTGTGTACCTGCATTTATGTTAGTTTCTTGTGTACCTGCAGGTGTGTCAGTTTTAAAACGAGTATAACCTAGTGAATCAGTTAAATAGTCAAGGTCAAAGTACTACTCATGACCAATTCCTTGAACATTAGGTGTATCTTCTAAAAATCTCAGATTCAGGGTTTCCTCTACCCTCTTGTTAGGGAGATTATAAACCCGATAGGCCTTGCTATTGGAAGCATACCTAACAAGATAACCTTCATCAGCTTTACCCTCAAATTTCCCCAAATAGTCACTTGTATTAAGGATAGTTACTTGACACCCAAAAGGTTTAAGATGACCTATCTGGAGGAACCATCCTAAGATATCATTCCATAAGGGTTGTTTTTATTATGGGGATTAGTAATCAAACACCCTGTTTAAACATAGCAAGCAAGCTAACAACCTCATCCAAAACATGTAGGTAATTAGAGTCAGCCAACATGGTCTAGCAGCCTCTATAAGAGTCCTAATTTTCCTCTCAGCAACCCCACTCTGTGTGGGTTTCGATTACTATAGTCCCTCTTAATTCCCCTTTTCCCATAGAGTCTAATAAGTTTTGATTTGAACCTGTCCCTTATCACACCTTATTCCTTTAACCTTTTTATTAGCTGGTTTCTATTAAGCAAAAATTCTTTAAGACATAAAATGTTTCATCCTTAGTACCCAAGAAAGGAAATTCCTAGTAAACCAGGTAAAGTCATCAGTAACCACTAAGAGTAGTACTTCTGGACAATACTCCTTATATTGGTAAGACCAAAAGGACCATATGCAGCAGTTGCAGAGTTGTCAGTAATAAGACTCACAGCAGAAATATGCTTGTATCGAAGCCTTATGTTGCTTTCCTTGTTGCGGCAACACAGTTGTGTTCATGGTGAACACCTTTGAAGTAACCCACTCAACCATAAACCTCTCTTAGCCTAACTTGTTGATTGTTTTGAAGTTCACATGAGCCATCTCTGTGCCATCTGTGATTCATCCAAGGATGCTTTTGCTACTAAACAAGTAACATTTTGTATCAGGTGTAGTTTCTAGATCCTGAAGTGTAGAGATCACGTTCCCTAGGAATTCTGAGTACTACCTGACTTTCATCAGGTAAGTGGAATTCTTCTGTAAGCACCAAACAAGCAGTGTCTGTGAAGAGAACTTTGTTCTTTTTATCACAGATTTGGGATACAAAGAACAAGTTAAAGTGCTGCAGCTCTCAACAAGTAACATTTTCAAAGTCAAGCTTGTGATGTCCTTAGGTGCCTATTTCCTGATATCTACCATCTCCACCTCGCAAATTGACAATGCCACCCTTGACCTGCACAAATCATCAAGCTTCCCCTTATTTCCTGTCATACTTCTTGAGCAACCACTGTCAACTATCCTATGTCAATATCTGAATAGGATCACCCTACAAATCATACAATAACAACATTATTACACTTGAAGACCCAACATTCTGAATTAGAGCTTGCCTTAGTGGATCATTAATGGAACCATGTAGATTGATGAGATCCACCATTACTCTTGGACCCCCAAAAATGTGGTCTTTTATTCCTCCAAGAGTAACCTGCTGAGGTCTTAACAGCAGTACCCCATCGTCCCTCATTCATATACATAGGGTCATATAATTCAGGCCAATACATATTATGAAAATATACAGATGATGGTCTGAAATATGGTCTAGCAGCAGGATTAAGCCAACCAGCAGAAACTGGTCTACCAGCAGAAACAGGTGCTGGTCTTTTAGACCAACCAGCAGGATTAGATTGAGCAGCGGCAAGATGTGCTGCCTGTCCAACCCTTCCAGTAGGATTTGGTCTACCAGCAGAATTGACTGCTGGTCTGTTTCTACTAGCAGCAGGATCAGATCCACCAGCAGTAACAGATGCTGACGAATTCCGACTACCAGCAGGAACAGATGCTGCTTTAGATTTACAAGGGACAGAATCTACACAATTATAAAAGTCACAATCTTTAATCAAATGCAATTTACTACCACAAACAAAACATTTCTTAACACGCACATAATTGTTTTTACACACATTCCTATTGTTCATTCCACTTTTATTACAAAAAATCCTAGGAGATTTTACATTCTCCAAACAAGAAAAACTAGGACTGCCAGCAGTGGAATTTGGGTCTTCAACATCAGACTCTGGCAAAGTCTTGATATCAACAGCAGGTGGGAAGTCTTTGGTCTTGTATTGATGCTTGAATCACAGGATGCATATGTCTCTGAGCCTGAAGACTTGTCAACTTTATCACAAGACAAATCAGTTAGATTCTGAAAGATTTTCAGAAGTTATATTATCAGACTATTGACCCATAACTTACCTATGTTCCCTGTATGTCCAGACTTGTCATGGGATGGGCATGATAGTTCCATTGATGAAGGTAGGAACTGCATTCATCTCCCCACCTTAACAAACCCATATTAAAAAGGTTTAACCTCCTCCTCAACCAGTTCTGGGTACATGTACTAGGTCCTAGACATCAAACACTTCGACTTCTCCAAAGTACTCTTTAAATCCTAGACCGAATTTTAGTCTTGTAGACTTAGAGCTATTTATCAACTTGTTCAAGTTCTTGAAGACCCCTTCCACTTTTCAATCTAAGCTAATGGTCGGCTTCATACTTAACTTTCCCATTCTTTCTTTCTTTTTGTGCCTGATCAAGTAATTTTTTAGTATAACTCAGTGTGTTTAGTGGGTTTTGTTAGATTAACAGAGTAAACCCTAATCTTTTCTTCTAATGCAAATCATGAGTTTTATGGTACTAATCAATTTTGTGATTCTAATGTTTTTAACAGCATTCTGATATGCCTGAACTTTATGTAACAATCATTATAACAATCTATCAAGATTAATTATACATATTAATAAGATCAATAATTTTAGAATCACAACCAATGGACAATTTTTTACCTTAGGAGAAATCCCCATTCAAAGCAACTCAGCAGTAAAATAAAAAAAAAAAATGAATCAGAAACACCACACTACCATTAACGTATAAAGCCCACCATCATCCATATACCTTCTCAACCTCACATCTTTTTTTCTGCCGCATGATCCGACCAATTCACCATGGAATCAACTGAGACCAAAGCTTTTGGTTCGTCTGTCTTAACTTCTGTGACCTTAAAGGCAGAATACCTAGCCTTATCATCAACTGTCTTCACATTACACTCCCTAGCAAAATGTCCTAATTGAAGACATTTGTAGCATCTAACCTTCCTTCTGTCAAATCTTTGCAGTTGCTTATTGTTGTAGTTCATCTTTCGTCCTGCCTTCTTCTCAAATCTGTTAATCCTCAAGGAGAGCATAGCCATTTGCCACTTTAAGTCCAATTCTTCCATCTCCAACTGATCAACCTGGTCAAAGTCTTCATAGATCATATCTTGATCTGGTTCATTCTCAGCAACAAAAGAATGCAAAACACATTCCATTATGTTGTCAGAACGACCAGATGTCTGATAAACTGATGGAACAATACTCTGCTGATCAGAATAAGTAAGCTTTGAGCCAGAGCTGGCAGCTCCAATGAAAGCAGAATGAGTGGGAGCAGCAGCAGCTTTCACACCATAACTATGACCAATTCTGACATCAAGTTCAAGTGACCTTAGTTTGTTATACAGGTCATCAAAGCTCATTGAATCAAGGCCACCTCTTGTTTTTAATGCCAAGGCAACTTGTGACCACGAAGAAGGAAGTGCTCTTAGAAACTTCAGGTTGATGTCATCATTGTCTGGCCTTGCCTGCACTTGATTCAACTGGCTCAGAATCTTCTGAAACCTGTCATAACCCTTGTGTAGGCCTTCTTCTTCTGTCACAGAGAATTCTGTAAACTGTGCTGAGCATTCTTCCACATACTTCTTTGATTCTACATTCCCACCAAACCTAGCCTTAACTGCCATCCAAAATATCCCTTTCATCATCATAATGATGAAAATCGGCAGAGATCTTCAGTAGATCCTGAAGCAACAAGGTCTCACCTTATTCTCCCTTTGTACTCAACATGCTCATCAAGAGAGACATGAGGATGACAATTGTATTTCCTTCGCATCTTTTCCCAACCTCTTTGACTGTTCCCTTGCTGAACCAATCCTCCAAATATATATGATCAGATTCTGTATCAGTACTCCCATCTTCAAAGCCATATCTCATATTTTTCCTTCTCTAGATAATGAAATTTTCATTGTTGGCAGAGATATGGCGGTTTGGAACTGATGATAACGTCGTGACTGGACCATTGTAAGGGGTACTGCTTACCATTCTGGTTGATCTGGTGTTCTGTTGGTCCTGAGTAGTTGTGAGAAAGCAGGTTGTGAGAAGGATATATTGCAATTTGGTTGATCATGCTGATAGTTATACAGCAGGTTGTGAGAAAGCAGTTTGAGTGAAATGAAGGTCATGGTTGTGTGGGTTCATGTATGAAAGATTCCGAGTATCATCTTGAGTGAATGAATGAAGCAATGGATTAGGTTATGATAAGATGAATGGTGACTGAGTAGGGTATAGTAGGCCATGGGTTCTGACATAGTTAACGTTAGAGAAACAAAGTTTTGTTGTGGTAAACAAGTTATTCTTCTTTATCAGAGGCCTCACCAGGCTCTGTTTACCACTTTTAGGATCTAAACGAGATAGAATCTTCTAGCCTTTGTGTTGTAAAGTACTTATGTAATCACAAGTATATACGTGAGAGACTCTAACAATGTTTAGGCGAAACTAAACAATGCATAAAAAAGAAGAACAAATATAAACAATTTACCTCTATGGATCCTCTATTGATAATAAACTGTTTTTGAATTCGTAATCATACAAAACCCCTAAATGCTAAAGGTTTTCTTTTATAAGAATAAACCCTAAATTGCTAAACAAGATACTAAAAACGAGTAAAGAGGATATACATCATCTCTTCCTAATATATCGTAAATAGATACACATCAATCTCTCCGAAATATATCTCATCCTATCTTCATGGATTTTGTCATCGCCATTTTTTCATAAGAGAAGAGCAGATATTCTTGAATGCTTATATCATTCGGCTAAAGTGCATACATATATGATGCATAAGATATGATAATTTATTGTTCGATCTAAAAGTATTCATATATCCATAATCATATTTGGGTTTATGTATTCATGCACGGTTCGACCATCTAGTTGAGGGTGGTTATTTTCTTCACAAACTTCATGGCCTTTAATTTTTAATGTTATAAAATAGTACACGATTGGGTATTATGAAAGGAATGTTCATAGGAGTGACCAACTACTGTGCAGATTGTTGTAACCTGTGATTATGAAGAAATGTTAATTGTTATTTGAAGAGAAGGTAGATTAGGGTGTTATGGGATAATTATAGTGGTAAACTTCCAAACAAAGCTATTTCTTTAATTGGAGCTTTATCTCTAAAACGAAAAGCTTATAGCCTTAAAAAGCTTCAAAGAAGTTCTTCCCAAACAGGCCTGAGAGTATTTTTGGCTTTACCCTTTTCTTTACTCTAGCTAAATAACTTGCTCAACTTAATCTATTTCTCCATAATTTCTAACAAAGTGACATATTCACTATTATTCCCTATATAAACTACCTAAATTGACATTTTTCATGCATCAAAGTAATATTGATCAAATAATTAAATACTACCAAAAAAGATTTGACAACTTAAATGATAGTATAGAACTATAGAAGTAGAAGGTTGCATGACTTGGTCTTAAGGACAACCGAGTCTTGCATTTTTCCTGGTAAAAGACGTGTGCTCAACTGGAGCTGTAATAAGCCAAGACACGTCTTAGGTGTCCAGGACTCGAACTTGACACCCTTATTACGCCGAATCTAAACACACGACTAGTGTTATCATGAAAATGATTAGTACCTAATATCCATTTTCTTATTAGAATATACAAATTAAAAAGATTGTAATCTTGTTTTTTTAACTTTATATGCATGCACCTTATTACCAGGAAGTTTCATAAACTATATATATAAAGACCAACAACACAATTTCACACTCATTCTTTGTCTTGCTCCAATGGCTTCTCAACAATTTAGTCCACTGTTCTCATCAACCTACACAAAACTACCTCAGCCACAGTTCAAGCTACTACGGTGCAAGAAGCCTCTCTCGGTCCGATGCTCCGTAGGAAACAGCGAAGGTGACAGCTTTGATGCTAAGGCTTTCAGGCATAAGTTCACTAGAAGTGAGAATTATAAGCGGTTTAATAATAAGGAGTCTAGTATGACTGAATGAAGAGTTTAAGAGTAAGAATTATTTGAATCGCTTTAAATTTTTATTGAAATGGTTTTGGTCAACTTTGGATACTTTGTATATGTAAGTATTACAATAGATGATAAGATTAGTATGACGACCCAAGCCCAGTTAGGGTTTTACAGATGGCTAGGGGAGGCACCTCAACGTAGCCACTAGATATGAGAATCAGACCCTGACGTCATAACAATCCGATCACAAAGCAATAAAGAACGACCACTAATCATGGACGTTTGAAAAAGTTTACTCTTTGCATAAAACAAAAGAGATTTAAGTTTTACAGCCCATAATAATTAAGTGAAAAAGTAGCGGAAGCATAACAAAGTTTTAATAATGACAACGAGTAAATAATAGATAAGTCTTGAAATTGGTGAAGTCACATAGCACATAGACTCCACATAGCATCAAGAATCAATCCAAGCTAAGCACCTGAGAAAACATGTTTAAAACGTCAACATAATGTTGGTGAATTCATAGGTTTAAGTTTATACAAGAGTGGACCACAAGATTTCAAAACGTATGTGACTACTATAACGAATACAGCATCACATAAAAAGTATTTACTGTTGCACTAAGCTCATGACACTGAAGCTAATTAATCAACAGGGCATGCTACATCCTGTTGCATAGTATTCCTGCCCTAAACCGGTGTCCCAAACCAAAGACCACCATAATGTACAATCGACATGACATATATCCGTTTGTTCTTCGTTAAGTGGAACCAAAGCGGATAGGGATAATTAGTCCCAATAGATCTATCTATTCACTCGCGCTCCCTCAACCGGTCCTCCGGTCGAGAAACTAACAGTTCATGATAATTTGGGCAGTAGTAGGTTTGTAAGCAACTTAGGCAACACATAAACAAGTAAAACTCGCGTAAAGAACTTGTGTCCAATTTAAAAGCAAACAATGTTTCTCACCCCATAGTATAAAGCGTTTGTAAATCAGTAAAAATGTGGGGCTATGAACTCACCTTAGCAAGGGTAAGCGATAACCACAACAAATGATGAAGATATAAGGAGGTCTAGCCGCGACCTAGAGTAAATATGGGTATGACTTAGCATTCGTCAAAGAAACAAGTAAAGCATCCATGTTCATCATTTAAAGCATCCAAGTGTGTTTGCGTTTTAGTAATAAAAGACTTTGAAACTTTACCATGTCTTAGTTAAATCCCGACACTCGCAAAAAGTTACTATTTTTAGATACTTTCCTTTTTAGGAAACTTTTTAGTTTCAAAACGTTAATAGCGTCCCCTATTTTCTTAAGTTTCCATATTTTACAAATCGCTTAAACAATTCTAAACCGCCTAATCCTTATGTTTAAATCGCCTAAATGTCCAATTCGTACCATTTTTAATAATCCTACTTTTTATTAAGGTCGTCATCTCAATTAACCTTTCATGACATTTCTAGTTGCTCTAACTAATTACCTAACATTTCTATGTGTTTCGCTTGCATTTAAAACATCCAAAATCGTCCGAAAGTGCCCGAAACCCCCTTTTTCTATTCCAATCAGCAAGCATTAATTAGAGTTTTTCTTAAAAATCTATCTTTCCGATTTGTGGTAAAAATGTCTCTCGTTTTTTACTTTTAGGCTAAGCGGTTGCCAACATTATAGTAAAATCTCATTCCGGACAACTTTCGTGTTTTATACTTAAGCCGATTCGGACCCGAAGGGCTCCGAATCGCCCGTTTTAGCTGCTGATCTGGTCATTAATATTTCCATTTTCGCCGAAAAATGTTTCGAGTTTCATTTGGCCATAACTTGGCCGTTTTATGTCCGATTTTAAAGTGTGGTATATGAAAAATTATCTATTCGAAATAAGCTCTTCAAAAACTACTTTTACGTCTAATGAAAACATTTTTAAGTCATTCAAAACCACAAAACTAATTCGGGACAGCAAGTTTGTTTTGCCGAAATATGACCAAAAATCAACCCAACTCGCATATTAGTGCCTAATCTAGCCCTAATATTTATTTACCAACAACCAACCAACAAAACTAAACCTTAATCCACCCTAATATCTATTGTTGCAACTCTCATCAACTCTCAATCTCGCCAAGAACATAATATAAAACATAAACATAAAGTGGTAACAATATTTACTTCCATTTTATAAGAGATGACAAATATTAACTTATTTCTTTTGTAAAAATTTACACAAACACATGGATCTTTTATGAACAACATAGATCTATAAAGAACATAGATGAAACCAACAAAGATTTAAAGAACACTTACAAATCAAGAAGAGCAAGTAGCAAAAACACTAGATCTATACCCACAAACTATAGATCTATAAAAACCCCAAATAATCTTACAAACCCTAATTTTGTAAGTCTTGAAATCAAAGAATTAATGCTTCACAACACCTTAGATATAACTAGGAATGAACTTTAAACACTTGGATCTTGCTAGAAATCAAAAGATATGGATGGTGTATGTTGGTGTGGTGGTGCCGTGAGCTAGGGACACAAGGGAGGAAGAAAGAAAATTTTTGAGGCTAGTGAATGTGTTATAACCCTAAGTGTGAGAATGTAGGGTATTTATAGGATCAAGTTAGGGTTTTGTGGATCATAGTTCAAGTCATGTGGCTTGAACCACTCCTTCTTGGCTCACATAGGGTGCGTCCGGTTTTGGGTTCACAAGGCAAGACCACACAAAATTTTTACTAGCCAAGGTTCACTCAAGATGGATATGGTTCAAAGTCACTAGTCAAATGTGTAAGAATAGTGTAAGTATTCACATGCAAGTGTTGTATGATAAGTATACTCATGAGAGTGACACTCTCATGTGTCATTTTCCAAGTTTACATGCACACATGGGTGAGGCTTTCAAAATAAGATGCCAAATCTTTAATTTAGAGTTCAAGTATACTTGTTGTTGTAGTTTAGGCGCCACATTTTGGCTAGGGAAAGGAGGTGAACGAAATTTTTAGTAGTATGACACTAGAAATACGATAACTTGAGTTTACACGAAAAGATTTCGAGTTTCCGGGGTTCTGTTTGGTCAAAAACGCGAAAAACGTAATTTAAAGGATAAAACCATAAAATTAATATCGGAAGTGATTAAAAATCACGAAACACTCAGGAAAGCTAATATAACACATAAAATGCCTAAGTAAATTTTTAACAGGTGCCGGAACGCGTCCGATGACGTTTCTCAGTTTTTACGCAGTTTAGTTCCCCGGTAAACTGTCAGATTTAAACGTAACGTATAAAATTTAAAGTAGATGACCGGAGTGGGTCGGAATACTAACCGGGAAATTACGGGGTGTGACATCCTTTCCCCGTTAGAAGAGCTTTGTCCTCAAAGCATAGGACATAGCTTGAGATGCGGATACAAGATTAGCGAACAGATGAGGGTACTTCTTCTGCATTTGGTCTTCGCATTCCCAGGTATACTCGGGACCTCTTCATGAATCCCAACGGACCTTCACGATTGGAATGCGACTTTTCTTCAAACGCTTGACTTCGCGGTCCATAATCTCAACTGGTTCCTCAATGAAATTGAGCTTTTCATCAATGTGGATTTCGTCCAATGGAATCGCGAGCGGTTCATCGGATAAGCACTTTTTAAGGTTTGAGACGTGAAAGGTACTATGAACATGGCTTAGTTTCTCTGGTAATTCTAGTCGATATGCAACCGTTCCCACCTTGGCGAGAATTTTAAAAGGTCCAATATAACAAGGGTTCAGCTTTCCCCGTTTGCCGAAACGTATTACACCTTTCCAGGGCGATACTTTCAGCATGACCTTATTCCCAACCTGAAACTCCAATGGCTTACGTCTCTTATCATCATAGCTCTTTTGTCGATTACGTGAAGCTTGTAGACGATGCTTGATTTGGATAATCTTCTAGGTTGTTTCACGAACAATTTATGGGCCAGTGAGCTGAGCATCTCCCACCTCAGCCCAACAAATAGGTGACCAGCATTTGCGACCATACAACGCCTCAAAAGGTGCAGCTTTAATACTTGTATGGTAGTTGTTGTTGTAGGAGAACTCTATTAAGGGTAGATGTCTATCCTATCCCTTTC
>BQNB010019414.1:0-66876 GCA_026074375.1 Tanacetum coccineum | reverse complement strand
CTAGGGTTTCTTGGGTCTTCAAACTTGACGGCTGATCCAGATGGCGTCTCCAAAATCCAGTCAGCGTCCTAGTTGAGTCCAAACGTCGTCTAGAGATTTCCAAAAGGCGTCTCCATCTTCATCAATCTTCGCACCCGTTAGCTACCTTGTCCGTTTTCTTTCCAAATTAAGCTCAAATCACTTGTATTTCCACCAAATGTCTTCCAAATGCTAAAAATGCAAAAAGAAACAATTAAGCACATAATTTAGACATTTTTGCACGATTATAAGGGTAAAATGACCTCAAAAAAGTGTATAAAATTACACCTCATCACATACCCCTACACTTGGGATTTGCTTGCCCTCAAGTAAATCAGCTTCTCTACCTTAACAAGATACATATCAGGGGCATTTAACTTACTCTTTAAAGGCTTCATGGCACAACC
Source organism: Tanacetum coccineum (assembly GCA_026074375.1). Classification (NCBI taxonomy): domain Eukaryota; kingdom Viridiplantae; phylum Streptophyta; class Magnoliopsida; order Asterales; family Asteraceae; genus Tanacetum; species Tanacetum coccineum. Next base: position 66,451 of record BQNB010019414.1, on the reverse strand, counting down.
AGTTGACCGTGTAACTAGAAGCACAGGAAAAATACACTAGCACCTCATAATCAGTGTTTGGATTCTCTCTCTCTCTCTGTGTATAATAAATTATAGCAATATGGAAATTGAAAATTTAACACTCATTACCTAGTCATAGCATATCAGTTACCATAGGCTTGATAAAGGATCAAACCTCCACCGCTAGCGTAAGTACTAATAGTTACCATCAAAGAGGACTTTAAAGGGTTGTGATGTGTAATTTTGTGGGGTACATGTACACGGAAATGGATAGCATTTGGGAGAGTGACATTTGGGTGGATTTAGGTGAAATGGTGAGTCAATTATCTTATGGGAATACACGTTGGCTTGGTTGCTAGTCGAAGACTCGGACAATATATACAAACTCTATAAATCTCTACATCAAACTCTTTCTTTGTTTTTCTTGACTCTATTGCAACATGAATAAATAAACTAACTAACAAACTAATAAAACAAATGCAAATGGTAGCCATACATTTTTTTATATTTTTTTATATTTTTTATATTTTTTATATTTTTTTATATTTTTTTCTTTTTTTCATTTTTTTCTATTTTTTTCGTACACTTTTTCCCTGCCACTTGCAACATATAATACACCATTGAGGTTTATAGAACATCCCTACACTTAAACTTTTTACAAACTTAATAAGCAAACTATTCTAATGACTCGAATTGGTTGAATCAAAATAACATGGGTACTACTCGGCAACATATGGGGGTCTTGACTTAACTTTTCTTCCCCATTCTTCCGTGAAATAAATACCACCATGAATCCCAATCGTTCCAAAACAATATATACATGGATAAAGACTTAGTAACCGTGTACTCCAATAATTAACTAAGGGTTTAACACAACAATGTACTAAAAGCGAGTGCATGTAAGGTAGGCTAAGGTTTTAGGTGGCACAATTGGTTATCGGGTGTATGGTTGAGGTTTCACTAGGGGGATCTCGCACTAAAAGTGAGCACGAACAAGGGTGTGGGATAGTTATATAGTCGGGGTGACCATAGTAACAATTGCGTGTTTTAAAAATGGGTTAATCCTAGTGCCTCTTATCATTTAGCAAATACTCTTACTTACTAACGCAGTCTCGGGATGAATCACTAAAGCAAGTTCTAGAAGTTATATACTACCGATACACTCATATAAATTTAATATCAATGCTTAACTCCAGAAAAGGCGACGAAACCACATATACACGTCCGTAACGACGACATAGACATACATGATTTCTCAATCCCTAACTCGAGAAGCTTAGAGATAATAAACTATCTTGGGCATCAATGGTGGGTACCCAAATTCCTAAAGATCTAAGAGCGTAAACCTCACAATTTTAGGGGTGAATTCATTTGAGTGAAAGGGTTTTTATGCTAGTGATATAATTACCTATCAATGAGACGCTCTAGCTTCCTTGGTTTCCCTGGTTGTGTGATGAAAATTTTAAATTTGGGCTAAAATGGTAGAATAGTTTCTAAGGCTTTTATTTCCTCCTAAGCACTTATTTTGAACATTGTCCCCAATGCTCTACAAAGTACCCGTAAACGAATAAAGGGAAGAGAAAAGCGGGTGAAAGAAACTAGTACTCCTCTGGCTATGCTCAAATTTGGAGAAGAAATAATGATCCCGGCTAAATCGTCATCCAAGAATTGTCCTCATAAAACTCCAAAGAACTCTCGGGCTTCTCCTTATCAAATATAACCTGTAAATCAAAGACAAGGCGCAAACATACCTAGCGTAAAATCGGTGAGAATAATAGACATACAACTATATAACTTTACGTTTTGACTCAACAACAGACTTATTATTTAAAAGATAGGATGAATGTGTTAAAGTTATTTGTGGTTTACTGCAGATTTTTAAGCAATGTACAAATTCTGAAAATTATACAAAAGATTTAAAAACAAAAATCAAAATTTTCCTGTACTGGAGTGGGGACGCCGTCTGGAAAATCCAGACGCCGTCTCCACTAACTATAGAGAATTATTTTTTCTCGTTCAAAATTTTCTGCACGCATATCCATTAAGTATTTCCTGCAAAATTATTTACCTAGCAAAACCACGAAAACTATTAACACAAACATATGACTCGATCACACAAGACGCGAATTAACCTAAAAAATTTATCTTGACTTGTTTGAAAATTTGGTTCTTATAAAACAGGATTTTTGCCCTACACTTAATCGAATGTAAAATTCTTGGAATGAGATTAAGACGAAGTTAAAAACATAGCAAAGCATGATCACAATAATTTCCAAACAATAATAATAAACAAATAAAGAATTAAAACACACGACACTCCTAAAATGCGGAATTTAAAAGATTGGGTTGCCTCCCAATAAGCGTTTTTGTTTATTATAAAGTCTTTTAGCTAGACTCGAAATCCTATTCCCTACGTGACTCCTCCTTTCTTGTTCCTGACCTCTCTTTAAAGTTTTCATTAAAACGCCGAATAACCCTTGCTTACTCTTTCAATTTGTTATATTTGGACCTATGATCAAACTATAAGTATACACTTTCCTGTGTTCATTCTTACTTCCTAGGATGAGTGGTGGTATAGGATCGGTGTTCATATCCTTAAGGTCTACATGTCTGAACTTTTCCATCCTATGAGGCATTTTAAACGTAATCTTATCATCGTTTCTCCTAAAAACAATTGTTCCTTCCTCCTTGTCGTAAGCAAGGCCGGTCTGTTCTATAAATGGCTTTCCAAATGCAATTTCCCCTAAGTCATGATCAATAATGCTAGTGGTATCTTCTAAAATCATGAAATCACATTCGTATGTGAAGTTTCCTATGAAAACTTTTAAATCCCTCACCCTTCCTACAAAGTTGCTCCTTTTGCATAGGTTTGACGGTTTTTTCTAGACTCGAACTTTTGACTCATTATTTGCTTGTAATGCCTCTTAGACATGACATTGATTGGTGATTCAAAATTGATGTAGACTTGCTTTTCTAGGTTATGACCAATCATGCAAGATATTTTGATATTAATAAGATTTTTGGTTCTTATTTTTGCTCTAACCCAAGGAGGTCTAGGATTTTTCAATAACCACTCATGATACTCAAGTTTCTTCATGGAGGGGAACGTGTTAAAGTATTCTAAATCATCCTCCTCTTCATCTTCTAATTCGTTACTCCCTACCTCATCATCAACCCTCGTGTTCTCTTAGGGTAGTGTCCCTAGATTCTCTTTCCTTCTTTACTAATGTGGTAGTGTTGACAAAGTGAACCCGTCTAGGGGAGGGGGAAGTCTTTTTGTCAATCGTTATTGAGGAAGGATGTTCATGATATTTTAGGGCTAACAATTTTGTTGAACTTTTAATGACTTCCTTATTTCGAGGTTTCGTCCCTTCAGATTGGAAAGATGTTAGTACATTTGCGTGGGTGGTGTTGTGAGTGGGATTAATTGTGTGAATTGTTTTTCGAACACATTTCAACAACGGGTGTTAGTTTGTTGCAAAATTATTAACACAAACATATGACTCGATCACACAAGACGTGAATTAATCTAAATTATTTATCTTGACTTGTTTGAAAATTTGGTTCTTATAAACCGGATTTTTTTCCCTATACTTATCTTTGTAAAATATCTTTGAATGAGATTAAGACGAAGTTAAAAACATAGCAAAGCATGATCACAATAACTTTCAAACAATAATAATAAACAAATAAAGAATTAAAACACACGACACTCCTAAAATGCTGAATTTTAAAGATTGGGTTGCCTCTCAATAAGCGCTTGTTTTTGTTCGAGTCACGACATGCCCCCCTTTTTTCCCGGGGTCAAACACGTAATTGCTACATTTGATTTTAACGGGTTCAGACAAAGGGGTCTTATGCTCATTAGAGTGAAAGGCCTTAGGAATGTGATATCCCTTGATGGTCATAGCTATCACACCGGGGTTTTTCGAGTCTTCTTGCTTTACAACATGCGCCTTGGTATTCTTATTAATCTTGATGCTATTGACGTTTTTTCTCAAACGAGGGGGTTAGAGAAAATGGTATGGACGTATCTTACACAAATATGCGGTGGAGGCGAGGGAATGGAATATGATGGCAGAATTGTTGTGTCACAAGGCCTAAACGCATTTAAAGATTCGGCTTCCATTGCATCAAGAAATTTTGTGATTTTTTGAATTTTTTTACTTTCCTGAGCCCTTATTTTCTCCTCGACCATTTCTATGACCATGAGAGACAAGTGCATGAATTCATTGTCAATCTCATTCATGTACTCTTTGAGTTGTCGTAATTCCTCCTCTTGATCACGCATGAAGTTTAAAATTATCCTTTCAAATTGCCTTTGTCGAGATGGTTCGGGAAGCGTTCGCCAGAAGTCTCTATTTCTTCCCGTCATAAAGGCTGCCTCATGAAAAAGAGGGTTGAATTGGTGTCTCATAGAATTAAGCATATGTTCAACGTCGGTTGCCAACGAATGTTGTGAGGGAGGTTCAAAAGTCGATGGTGAATTCACATTCTCAATAATGAAGAAACGAATAGTCGATGGAAATTTACAAACAAACACACAAAGAAAAGATAGACTGCAAGAAAGCTAATTAGACAGATAATAAAATTTTATTCGAAAGGATTTAAGTAAATAGATCTAAGCTAAATAAAATTAGAACCTAAACTAGTTGCTATTCCCCGGCAGCGGCGCCAAAAACTTTTAATGAGGTTGTAAACTTCACTTCAAGTTTTACAACTCCCTAGGCAAGGTACCTAACCGTTGTAGTGTAGTATATGCAAGACAAAGAGGTTTTTATCATTCTCTAGGGGAATAGGCATCAGTAAAGGTCCTAATTGAATGTAGCTAAGAACTAGAGGTTGAGAGAATATTATTTTTGTATTTTTATATTTTATGAAAGCAAGTAAAATCTTGGGTTTTGAAGGTGGTTTGTTTTAAACTACTAATTAAAACTAAATTAAACTAACTAAGATTAGGGGAATTCGTATGATGAGAGAATAGTGTTTACTTAATCATGTATGATCCTTGGTAGCTTCTCCTAACTCTATTGCCTTGTCACACTTGTGATGTATATGTAGGTACTATTCTAATGCATGGCGAATTACACGAAAACGCCGTCTACAAAATAACTAACTAGAGCAACGCACAAGTAAGGTAGTATGACGACTATTACAAGGCCCCTAGTCTAGATAAACGCGTTTGTATTAATACCTAAAGGGGATCATCCACACACGGGTAAGGTAGTATGAAGACTATTACCGGTGGAATCCTTTCTACGCAATCATGTCTCCCAAGATCTCACGATAAGGGACTAAACATGCACACACATCAACAAGAGGCAACAAAGTTAAGATCTACATACCAATTCACATACAATCATAAGCAAACACTTAAAAGATCTAGCCTAGCATGTTCAAGATAGAAGAAGCACAATTATATATCAAACAATAAGACATATTGAAAGATAAAAGAACTTCACTATGATGAATCATGCAACTAGGGATATTATAGAAGAGTCGGGAAACCCTAAAATACTCCTAAAATATGGTACACCTTGTTCTCCCACGAACTAAACCCTAATTTCTTCTATCAAAAGTGTATATGAAAAACGTAGAATTGAGTTTGTATATATAGAATTCAGGCCGCGACGGCGTCGCCATTTTCCAAACGCCGTCGTCAAGCTAGGGTTTCTTTGGGTCTTCAAACTTGATGGCTGATCCAAACACTGTCTCCATGATTCAGATGGCGTCCCACTTAAGTCCAGACGCGGTCGGGAATATTCAGACGGCATCTCTAGAGCCTGGTCTTGAATCTTCATCAATCTTCACACCCGTTAGCTACCTTGTCTGTTTTCTTCCCAAATTGAGTCCAAATCACGTGTATTTCCACCAAATGTCTTCCAAATGCTAAAAATGCAAAAAGAAACAATTAAGCACATATTTAAGACATTTTTGCATGATTATAAAGGTAAAATGACCCAAAAAGTGTATAAAATTACACCTTATCACATACCTCTACACTTGGGATTTGCTTGCCCTCAAGCAAATAAGCTTTTCTACCTTAACAAGATACATATCGGGGGCATTTAACTTACTCTTTAAAGGCTTCATGGCACAACCAATTAGACCTCGTAACTAGAAGCACGGTAAAAACACACTAGCACCTCACAATAAGTGTTTGGATTCTCTCTCAAAGTGTTTGGATTCTCTCTCATCTCTCATCTCTTCTCTCTCCTCACTCTCTCATCTCTCGGTGTATAAGAATTATAACAATTATGGAATCAAAAATTTAACACACAGTTACCTATTCCATAGCATAATGAAGTTACAATAAGCTTGATAAAGGGATCAAACCTCCAACCGCTGAGGCTTAAGTACTAATGAGTTAGCCGGGGGGGGGGGGGGGATCAGAGAGTAGGGGACAGTGAGGCGAGGAGGTGAGTGGGAGGATTGTAGTGATGACGTATTGAGTGGGCTGAGTGGGATGGAGGGGAGGGGGGTGGGGAGGGTAGAGACAGGAATGCACAAACGGTTTAAAACACAGACATTAGAAGGCAAGCTCATATATATCTCGTCGAAACACACACAGCTCTCTACAAATCACACAAACAAATAGTCCAACTACCAAATATATAATAAACTCATGTATTCACTACTTCGCAATATGCATCATATTATATCCAATTGGGAAACCAGCAGGAAATGATTACTTATTAAAATAAATTATAATATATAAAAAATAAAAAAAATAAATTATGATAAAAATAAAAATTAATAAAATTTTATAATATATATAAATATAAATAATAAAAAATAATTAATTAATAAAATATATATTTATAAAATAATATTAAAATTAAATTATAAATATATAAAAATATTAAAATATAAAAAAAATATAATAATATATTAATTATAATAAATAAATTTAATATTAAAAAAATACTATATAAATAAAAAAAAAAATAAAATAAAATATAAATATTATATTAAAAATAAAAAATAATTAATTAAAATGTGGATACAAGTCAACGGAAATATATGGACATTTGTGGAGAGTGACATTTGGGGGATTAGAGTGAAGTGGTAGTCAACTATCTTATGGAAAACACATTAGCGGGTTTCTAGTCGAATACTCGACAGATCTACAACTCTACAAAACTCTACATCAAACTCTTTCTTTTTCTTTTCTTGACTCTATATTGAACATGAATAAATAAACTAACTAATAAAACTGATAAACGCAAATGGTAGCCCGTACATTTTTTTCTACTTTTTTTATATTTTTTGTACACTTTTGCCCTACCATTTGCAACATATAATGCATCAATGGGGTTTATAGATCACCCCTGCACTTGAACTTTTTACAGACTCGATAAGCAAACTAATCTAATGACTCGAATTGGTTGGATCAAAATAACATGTAGACTATTTGGCAAACATATAGGTGTCTTGACTTAACTTTTCTTCCTCATTCTTCCGCGAAATAAATACTACCATGAATCCTAATCGTCTCAAAACAATATATACAAGGATAAGGACTTAGCAACTGTGTACTCCAATAATTAACTAAGGGTGTAACACAACGATGTACTAAAAGCGGGTACATGTAGGGTAGGCTAAGGTTTTGGGTGGCACAATTGGTTTAAGGGTATGGTTGAGGTTTCACCAGGGGGATCTCGCACTAAAAGTGAGCGCGACAAGGGTGTGGGATAGTTATATAGTCGAGGTGACTAAAATAACAATTACAGGTTTTAAATATGGGTTAATCCTAGTGCCTCTTATCATTTAACAAATATTATTACTCACTACGCAGTCTCGGGATGCATCACTAAAGCAAGTTCTATAAGTTATATACTACCGGTACACTCATATAATTTAATATCAATGCTAAGAGCTCCAAAAAGGTGACAAGACCATACGCACACATCCGTAACAAAGACGGAATAGACACATATGACTGCATTCGAACCCTAACTCGAGAAAGCTTAGAGATATAAATATTTTGGGCATCAATGGTGGATACCCGAATTCCTAAAGATCTAGGGGAGTAAATCTTACATTTTTAAGGGTGAATTCATTTGAGTGGAAGGGTTTTTGTGCTAGTCGTATAATTCCCTATCAATGAGACGCTTTAACTACTTAGTTTCACCAGTTATGTGATGAAAATTTTAAATTTGGGTCAAAATTTCCCTTTACGATTTATGTTTCAATAGATAACTCATCATTTTAAGTTCAAGCAAAGACAAATGATGAAATAGTTTATGAGGCTTTTATTTCCCCTTACACTTATTTTGAACATTGTCCCAAATGTTCTACAAAGTACCCGTAAACGAATAAAGGGAAGAGAAAAGAGGGTGAAAGAAACTAGTACTCCTCTGGTTATGCTCAAATTTGGAGAAGAAATAATGATCCCGACTAAATCGTCATCCAAGAATTGTCCTCATGAAACTCCTAAGAACTCCCGAGCTTCTCCTTATCAAATATAACCTGCAAATCAAAGACAAGGTGCAAACATACCTAGCATAAAATCGGCGAGAATAATAGACATACAACTATATAACTTTACTTTTTGACTTAACAACAAACTTATTATTTAAAAGATAGGATGAATGTGTTAAAGTTATTCGTGGTTTACCGCAGATCTTTAAGCAATGTACAAATTCCAGAAATTATACAAAAGATTTAAAAACAAAAATCAAAATTTTCCTGTACTGGAGTGGGGACGCCGTCTGGAAAATCCAGACGCCGTCTCCACTAACTGTAGAGAATTATTTTTTCTCGTTCAAAATTTTCTGCACGCATATCCATTAAGTATTTCCTACAAAAATTTTACTGCAAAACCACGAAAATTATTAACACAAACATATGACTCGATCACACCAGACGCGAATTAATCTAAATTATTTATCTTGACTTGTTTGAAAATTTGGTTCTTATAAACCGGATTTTTCCCCTACACTTATCTTTGTAAAATACCTTTGAAGGAGATTAAGACGAAGTTAAAAACATAGCAAAGCATGATCATGATAATTTTCAAACAATAACAATAAACAAATACAGAATTAAAACACACGACACTCCTAAAATGCGGAATTTAAAAGATTAGGTTGCCTCCTAATAAGCACTTTTGTTTATTAGAGTCATTTAGCTAGACTCGGAGTCGTATTCTTAAGAATCATGGAAATGATCCAAGTTTAGGATGTCACTTGGATTTTCTTTGAGTGAAAGCCTCATATTTGTCGGGATTGATTGGAATGCCTTATCGAACTTTTCTCCATTGAGGCCAATTAATTCAATCCTAATGTGCCACACACCATCTCCTTCTTTTGGTGTCCTATTCCAGTTAATTAGATTCTTAATTAAGTCTTCCGATTCCCACATGTTTCCTTTCAAGTTAATGGGTATGGCTCCTAGGAACTCAACCATTTTTCTAAACATTAAGACATCCTTAAATGGGTTAACCTCGGCATCCCTAGCAATTTCCTACTCCCCGGGTAAGTGATTGTTCCAAAAGTCTCGTTTCGCATAATATGGGGGTTGGGCACCTATACCATCATTGCTAGTTCATGGATTATATAACTCACGTTTTCCTATGGTGGTCCAATAAGGCTCATTATCATCACCAAAATCTAGTTCTTTTACCCCGAATATCGATCTAGTAAGTCTTTCTCCTACCGTTATTTTGGCTTTCTTACAATCAATTATGGCATTGGAGGTTGCTAAAAATCCTCTCCCTACTAGTAATGGGCATGTAGGTTCTCTTTTCATGTCTACCACATGGAAGTCCTCAAATAGTTTTAACTTTCCTACATGAACCTTCACGTTTCTCACAATCCCTACGGGATATGACTTAGTTCCTTCCGCTAATCCTAGGACATCGTCGCTCTCTTCTAATAATCCTACTTTAAGTTCCTTGAAGAGTTTTAATGGAAGTAAGTTGACACATGATCCTAAATCGGCTATGGTATCAAAAGGCTTGAAGTCCCCTAGTCTACAAGGTAGAATAAACAAACCCGGATACTTCATTTTCTCGGGTGCTATACGTTGAATGTATTCGGACCTGTTTTCTCCGAGTTCTAGACTAGCTATGTATTTATCGAGGAGAGCGTCATACATTAGGACATGGACTAGAACTTCAAGAACTGATCGGTTAAGATGCAAGTCCGCGAACTCATCTTCTAGAGTTTTTTGGGGTTCTTTAAGAGTTGGTGTTTCATTTTCACTTACCGTTAAGGTGTTAACTTGGAATTGGTCCTTTTTATTACAAGTGTTAGAATTGAAACACGTTTGAATAACATTGACCGATTTGAAAGAGTTGGAAGAGCTTTGAGGATCTCCCGCCGGATGAGAACGAGTAGACGAAGTCAGATTTGTGTTTAACTTTGGGTTCTTTACCGTATCACTCGGGAGTAACCCCGTCACTTGGTTATTGAATGCTTTCAAGAAAGCGTCTAACTTGTTGGTCACCTCGCTTTGTTATTATTTGAAATCGGCTTCAAACCTAAATGTCTTAGCGTCTTGAAATGCCATAAAGGTAGCCAATTTTCCTTCGAGATTTGATTGATTGGAGCCTTGAGAAGTGTTGTTGAAGGATAAGTTTAGGTATAAACCGTTTGATTAGAATCGAGTAGCTGGGTTTGAAAAATTATTTTGAGCATTTTGGGGTTGCCTCCACCTAAGGTTTGGGTGACTTGCCTCCACCTAAGGTTTGGGTGACTTTTCCATGAGGGATTATAGGTGTCACCAAGGTTGTTTTCCTCCGGTTTAAAAGTGTACCACTTATTTTCCGCTTCATCGGTACGCGTAGATGCATACTCGACAAAAACTCGCTCGGGATATTCCATGCAATATTGAGTGTCATGGGGACCACTACAAATCTCACATGAAGAAGCAATTTTGTTCACTTGGACGGGTTTTGTTTGGGCGAGATGAGCTTCCATCATATGTTAGACTTGATTTTTGAGCTCAATGAGACGACGGTCGGATGTACTCGGGACATCATGAGTCATAGAGATAGCCTTGACTGGTTTAGCGAAGTCTCTTGGGTCATTCTAACTTTCATTGTCATAGAGGGCGAAGTCCTCTAGTAGTGCCCACGATTCTTCGTCGTTTTTATCACGTAGCTTACCACCGGCCGCTTGGTTAATGGTTCGCTTTGTGATCGGATTGACATGATCATAAAAGATTTGGATTTGGAGCTAAAGATCGATGCCATAATGAGGGACTTTTTGGAGTAAGTCCTTGAAACGAGCCCATGCTTTGGATAAAGATTCACCTTGGTGTTGTTGGAACATCAAGATATCATTTCAAAGTTTATAAATCCTTCCTGGTGGAAAGAATTGAGCAAGGAAATAAGTAGTAAGATCCTCCCAAGTAGAGATAGATCCCGCAGGGAGACGTTCAAGCCAATTGCTAGCTTGGTCTCGAACAGAAAAATTGAAATAAACGCAAGCGCGTCCTTTCCCTAGTTTCAACATTAAGGTCAATGAAATCCACAATTTTTAAGAAATCCTTAAGATGTTGATTCGGATCCTCGGACCGAAGTCCGTGGAATGAGCATCCGTTTTTCACCAACCGGATGGTGTTGGATCGAAGAGGTGCCAAATCATTCCCGTTGGAGACTTCAATGGTATTTCGGTAGCCCTCGTGGCTAGGTCGAAAATAATCTCCTAAGGTACGGCATGGATTTTCGTCTCCCATTGAGGTTAACGAAAAGATTTACGAACAAAGGACACGAAGAAAAGATAGACTACAAGAAAGCTAATTAGACAGAAAATAAAATCTTACTCGAAGGGATTCAAGTAAGTAGATCTAAGCTAAATAAAATCGGAACCTAAACTAGTTATTATTCCCCGACAGCGACGCCAAAAACTTTTGATGAGGTTGTAAACTTCACTTCAAGTTTTACAACTCCCTAGGCAGGGTACCTAACCGTTATAGTGTAGTATACGCAAGATACGGGGGTTGTTATCGTACTCTAAGGGAATAGGCGTCAGTAAAGGTCCGAATTGAATGTAGCTAAGAACTAGAGGTTGAGAGAAGATTATTTTTGTGTTTTTATATTTTATGAAAGCAAGTAAAATCTTGGGTTTTGAAGGTGGTTTGTTTTAAACTACTAATTAAAACTAAATTAAACTAACTAAGATTAGGGGAATTCGTATGATGAGAGAATACTATTTACTTAATCATGTATGATCCTTGGTAGCTTCTCCTAACTCTATTTCCTTGTCACACTTGTGATGTATATGTAGGTACTATTCTAATGCATGGCGAATTACACGAAAACGCCGTCTACGAAATAACTAACTAGAGCAACGCACAAGTAAGGTAGTATGACGACTATTACAAGGCCCCTAGTCTAGATAAACGCGTTTGTATTAATACCTAAAGGGGATCATCCACACACGGGTAAGGTAGTATGAAGACTATTACCGGTGGAATCCTTTCTACGCAATCATGTCTCCCAAGATCTCACGATAAGGGACTAAACATGCACACACATCAACAAGAGGCAACAAAGTTAAGATCTACATACCAATTCACATACAATCATAAGCAAACACTTAAAAGATCTAGCCTAGCATGTTCAAGATAGAAGAAGCACAATTATATATCAAACAATAAGACATATTGAAAGATAAGAGATAAAAGAACTTCACTATGATGAATCAAGCAACTAGGGATAGTATAGAAGGGTTGGGAAACCCTAAAATACTCCCAAAATCTGGTACACCTTGTTCTCCCACGAACTAAACCCTAATTTCTTCTATCAAAAGTGTATATGAAAAACGTAGAATTGAGTTTGTATATATAGAATTCAGGCCGCGACGGCGTCGCCATTTTCCAGACGCCGTCGTCAAGCTAGGGTTTCTTTGGGTCTTCAAACTTGACGGCTGATCCAGACGCTGTCTCCATGATTCAGACGGCGTCCCACTTGAGTCCAGACGTTGTCTGGATTATTCAGACGGCGTCTCTAGAGCCTGGTCTTGAATCTTCATCAATCTTCATACCCGTTAGCTACCTTGTCCGTTTTCTTCCTAAATTAAGCCCAAATAACGTGTATTTCCACCAAATGTCTCCTAAATACTAAAAATGCAAAAAGAAATTATTAAGCACATATTTAAGACATTTTTGCATGATATAAGGTAAAAAAAAATTGACCCCCCCCCCCCCCCTAAAAAAGTGTATAAAAAGTACACCTCACACGTACCCCTACACTTTGAGATCTGCTTGCTTCAAGCAAAGTAAGCTTTTTCTAACCTTAACAAGATACATATCGGGGGCATTTAACTTACTCTTTAAAGGCTTCATGGCATAACCAATTAGACCTCATAACTAGAAGCACGAGAAAAATACACTAGCACCTCACAATAAGTGTTTGGATTCTCTCTCTCTCTCTCGGTGTATAATGAACTATAACAATATGGAAATCGAATTTTAACCACTCATTACCTAGTCATAGCATATAAGTTACCATAGGCTTGATAAAGGATCAAACCTCCACCCGCTACGATAAGTACTATATGTTTACCATCAAAAGACTTTAAAGGGTGTGAAATGTGTAATATATAGGATACAATGGTAAACGGAAACGATGACATTTAGGAAAGAGTGACATCTGGGTGATTGAGTGAATGGTGAGTCAATTATCTTATGGGAATACACGTTGTGCTGGTGCTTAGTCGAATACCGGACCAGATTAAACAAACTCTACATCAAACTCTTTATTTTTCTTTTCTAGACTCTATAATGAACATTGAATAAATGAACGTAACTGCAATCTTAAAAAAAATGATAACGCAAAATGTAGCCCCGTAACATTTTTTCTACTTTTTAATATATATAATTTTTAATTTTTTTTCTTTTTTTCACTTTTTTTCTATATTTTTTTCGTATACTTTTTTCCTATCATTTGCAACATGTAATACATCATTAAGGTTTATAGATGCATCTCTACACTTGAATTTTTACATACTCAATAAGTAAACTAATCTAATGACCCGAATTAGTTGGATCAAAATAACATGAAACTACGATGGCAACGAAATTGGAGGGGCCTTGACTTAACTTTTTTTCCCTATTCTTCCGTGAAATAAATACTACCATGAATCCCAATCATCCCAAAACAATATATACAAGGATAAGGACTTAGCAACCGTGTACTCCAATAATTAACTAGGGGTTTAACACAACGATATACTAAAAGCGAGTACATATAGGGTAGGCTAAGGTTTTAGTGTAACAATTGGTTTAAAGGGTGACAAAATTCAAATACTACATATTTCCGGAGTAGTCTATTCATGAAATTCCTAGAAATCCTCTTTCGGTCATTATGTAATGCATAAATAGAAGAAAAACAAAAGGATAGGCTCATAGGGTTTCACTAGGGGGACTAAAAATGAGCGCGAACAAGGGTGTGGGATAGTTATATAGTCAATGCGACTAAAATAACAATTACAAGTTTAAAACATAGGTTAATCCTAAGTGCAATCTTATCAATATAGCAAATCTTATTACTCCTACGCAGTCTCGGTAGTGCATCCTTAAAGCGAGTCCTAGAGTTATATACGTACCTATAACACTTATATAAATTAATTCAATTGCTACGCCTCCCAGAAAAGCGCCAAAACTACACTTGGACACCATGAACGATGAGGAATAAGACACACATGATTGTACATTCCCTAACTCGAGAAATCTTAGATATATAAATTATCTTGGGCATCAAAGGTGGATACCCGAATTCCTAAAGATCTAGGTGCGTAAACCTCACAATTTGGGGGTGAATTCATTTGAGTGGAAGGGTTTTTGTGCTAGTCGTATAATTCCCTGTCAATGAGACGCATATGCATCCAAGTTTAGCACACTTTGTGTGATGACATTTAAATTTGGTCAAAATTTCCCTTTATGATTTATGTTTCGATAGATAACTCATCATTTTAATTCTCAAGCCAAAGACAAATAGGTGGAATATTTATTCTAAGGCATACATTTACCACCTAACACTTATTTTGAACATTGTCCCCAATGTTCTACAAAGTACCCATAAATGAATAAAGGGAAAAGAAAAGAGAGCGAAAGAAACTAGTACTCCCATGGTTATGCTCAAATTTGGAGAAGAAATAATGATCCCGGCCAAATCGTCATCTAAGAATATTCCACAAAACTCCTAAGAACTCCGGACTTATTCTCATCAAATATTTTTTGCAGATCAAAGACAAGATGCAAACATACCTAGCGTAAAATCGGCGAGAATAATAAACATACAACTATATAACTTTACGTTTTGACTCAATGACAAACTTATTATTAAAAAGATGGGATGAATGTGTTAAAGTTATTCGTGGTTTCCTGTAGATCTTTAAGCAATGTACAAATTCCAAAAATTATACAAAAGATTTAAAAACAAAAAATCAAAATTTTCCTGTACTGGAGTGGGGACGCTGTCTGGAAAATCCAGACGCCGTCTCCACTCACTGTAGAGAATTATTTTTTTTCTCGTTAAAAAAAATTTATGCAACGCATATCCCTTAAGTATTCCTGCAAAACCACGAAAATATTAACACAAACATATGACTCGGATCACACAAGACGCGAATTAATCTAAATTATTTATCTTGACTTGTTTAAAAATTTGGTTCTTATAAATCGGATTTTCCCCTACACTTATCTTTGTAAAAAAAACCTTGTAAAGAGATTAAGACGAAGTTAAAGAACATCACAAAGCATGATACAACATCTTTTTCAAACATAATAATAAACAAATAAAGAATTAAAACACAACGACACTCCTAAAATGCGGAAATTAAAAATATTGCGCGTAGTCTCCCAAATAAGCGCTTTTGTGTTATATTAATGAAGTTCTTGTAGCTAGACTGGAGTCCAATCCTATAATCATGGAAATTGATCCAAGTTTAGGATGTCACTTTGGAACAATATTCTTTGTGTAAGTTCCTCCTATAATGTTAGGATCGAGTTGAAATGTGCCCTATCGATGGCTCGTTTTCATTTCCTCGCCTCTTTTCCACTCCATCGGATGGTCAATTAATTCCAACGCTAATGTGCCTACGCACCATCTCCTTCTATTTGGTGGCCTGGCCCCCCTACTCCAATTAATTAGATTCTCAATTAAGTCTTTCGATTCCCTACATGGTTGCCGTTTCAAGTTAATGGGTAATAAGGTTTCCTAGTAACGGTACCACCGGGGGCCATTTTCTAAAACACAAGGAGGGCGAGACATTCGCGTGAAATGCGGAGGTGGTGTGTTGAAGGATATGGACAGCCGGGGGGGGTGCGTTGTGTAGAAACGCTCTTTCTAGGGAGTTGACGTACGACACGTGTTAAGAATTAAACTTCCTCTTATCTACATTAGATAGGCCATCTCAGCCGTCAGTAGTGAGGTGACCTTGTTCCAAACGAGTCTTCGAGTATGTAATATGCGTCCACTCGCATAATACGGGGGTCGTGCCACCTATACCATCATCGCTATGTTCGTGGCTTAGATAATCAAAATTTCCATGGTTTCCGAATAAGGCTCATTATCCTCACCAAAATCTAGTTCTTTTACCCCGAATATCGATCTAGTGAGTTATTCTCCTACCGCTATTTTGGCTTTCTTACAATCAATTACGGCATTGGCGGTTGCTAAAAATCCTCTCCCTACTAGTAATGGGCTTGTAGGTTCTCTTTCCATGTCTACCACATGGAAGTCCTCAAATAGTTTTAACTTTCCTACATGAACCTCAACGTTTTTCACAATCCATACGGGATATGACTTAGTTCCATCCGCTAATTCAAGGACATCGTCGGTCTCTTCTAATAATCCTACTTTAAGTTCCTTGAAGAGTTTTAATGGAAGTAAGTTGACACATGATCTTACATCGGCTAGGGTATCAAAAGGCTTGGAGTCCCTTAGTCTACAAGGTAGAATAAACAAACCCGGATCCTTCATTTTCTCGGGTGCTACACTTTGGATGTATTCGGACCTGTTTTTTCCTAGTTCTAGACTAACTATGTATTTTTCGAGGAGAGCGCCATACATTGGGACATGGGCTAGAACTTCAAGAACCGGTCGGTTAAGATGCAGGTCCCCGAACTCATCTTCTAGAGTTTTATCGGGTTCTTTAAGAGTTGGTGTTTCATTTTCACATACCATGAAGGTTCCTGTTAAAGAGTAACTTGGAGTTGGTCCCTTTAATCACAAGTATGTTAGATTTAAACACAATCTGGACTAGCATTTACCGTATTTGAAAGAGTTGGGAAGAGCTTATAGAGTGATCTCCTACCGTGGGTGAAGAAACGATGCATACAGATTCGGAATTATATGTTCAACTTCCAGTTCGTTACCATATCACTCGGGATAACCCCTCAATTTGGTCATTGAATGCATCTAAAAATGAGCGTCTATCTATGTTTGACACCTCGCTTATTGACATGTTTTGAAATACGTCTTCAAACCTAATGTCTTAACGTCTTGAGATGGCCATAAAGATTGCTAATCTTTCTTCAAGATTTGATTATGAAACCTTGAAAGTGTTGTTATGAAGCGGATCAGTTGGGTATAACTGATGAATGGAATCAATTAGGTAGGTTTGAAAAATTGTTTCAAGAATTTTGGGGTTGCCTCCACCTAAGGTTTGGGTGACTTTTCCATGAGGGATTATGGGTGTCACCAAGGTTGTTTTCCTCTGGTTTAAAAGTGTACCACTTATTTCTTGCATCATCGGTACGCGTAGATGCATACTCGATAAAAGATCGCTCAAGATCTTCCATGTAATATTGAGTGTCATGGGGACCACTTCAAATTTTGCACGAAGAAGAGATTTTGTTCACTTGGACGGGTTTAGATTGGGAGAGATGAGCTTTCATCATACGTTGGACTTGATTTTCAAGCTCGATGAGACGACGGTCAGATGCACTCGGGACATCATGAGGCATAGAGATAGCCTTGACCAGTTTAGCGAAGTCTCTTGGGTCATTCTAACTTTTGTTGTCATAGAGGGCGAGGTCCTCTAATAGTGCCCATGATTCTTAATTGTTTTTGTCACGTAGCATGCACCGTCCGCTTGGTCTAATGTTTTGCGCTTGTGATCGGATTACAAGAATCATAGAAGATTATGAATAGAGCCAAAGAACAATTCCATGATGAGGGACTTTGGAGTAAGTCCTTATAATGAGTCTATCATCGGATAAAGAATTCACCTTGGTGTTGTTGGAAACATCAAGAATCATTTCACAGTTTAGAAGACCTTCTGTGGAAAGAATCTAGCAAGGAACTAGTAGTAAATCCACCCAAGTGGAAGATAGGATCCCGTGAGGAGACGATTTAAGCCCAATTGAGCTAGCTGGTCTCAAAAGGAAAATTGAAACAAACACAAGCACGTCCTTTCCCTAGTTTCAACATTAAGGTCAATGGAGTCCACAATTTTTAAGAAATCCTTAAGATGTTGATTCGGATCCTCGGACCGAAGTCCGTGGAATGAGCATCCATTTTGCACCAACCGGATGATGTCGGATCGAAGAGGTACCAAATCGTTCCTGATGATATTCACAAACAAGTAATACTAGAAGAGATTTAGGGAGATAGAGTGGTTGGCACAAATGTAGAGAGAAAACTAGAAACTTGATAAGAATGGAATGTTTACAAATAAACCAACACCCTCTCCATGGGATGGTGATGGCTTATATAGTATCCACTTTGGACCGGCCTTACTATGTTGTTACCAAACATAGGCCCGGTCAGCTTATGTTTAATTACACGATTCACTACGAGCTATCTCACGATACATTGGAAGTGACATATACTTTTCTGTAATCCTAACAATCTCCCCCTAAGGGAGGTCACCCCCAATTTACAAAAATTAATCCTAACATTCTGTGAACGTCTTTAGTCTTTGCTCGTAGTCTTTGAACCTTGATTATTATCTTGTAATAATATGTTGTAGTGAGCTCTGTCTTAAGGCTAGAGCATGTTCCTTCATCTTGTCTTGTGATGTGATCTTGAGCTTTCATGAGATCATCAGCCAAACATAATCTCAAATCATCATCATGTGATCTTTTGTCATCTTGTGAAATTGTGACCTTCGGACCGACATGCTCATACTTTTCTTCAAGAAGGACGTACGGTATCAGAGTAGCAGAAGTCTTCAAACTTGTACTTGAAATTTCTTGACATCTTTATCTTTTTTGGTCGAGTATGAGCATGTGACTATGAATTCGGCTTGTCATGGACCAGAAACAGCTACTGTCGGGAAACCAAAAATCGATTTGAAAATCAATCGACGTGTTACTTGCAAAAGTGGTTTTGTAACACATCGAGAGTTTTATTCATTTCAAAATTTGTCATTATTAAAACCTTGTTTGAATCAAATCATTTTGGACAAGAGGTATTTGTCACTCTTTGTCGAATACGGTTGAAAATAACCACGGTTCCCCGTTGATCAGTATAAATACTGCTTGATGATTCGAGGTATGAAATCCGAAAATCTTCCTTGACAGGGTTTCGCATCTGTACTATCCGTTCTCAAACCAGAGCGACTCAAAGCAGATAAAACACGAAATGAGTGAACCAATGAGTCCTTATCCCACTGATTGAAGAGAAAATTAATTTAAAAATCAATCGATGTGTCACTTACTAAAGTGTTTTTGTGACACATCGAGAGTTTTGATCATTTCACAATTCATCAACAAAGCCGTTTTTGGAAAGTTAGTCAATCAACGTGCTCGATAAATTAGTTTTTGAACACATTGATAGTTTTACAAACCATCCATTAATTCAAATACTGGAACAAGTTTGATTCACTAGGAATTGCACCATTGTTGCTTTCCAGTTATCACAAGTTTGATCCTTATTAGATCTCACAAGTCACCTTCCAAGAACTTGTTTGATGTTGGTTCTAGCTGGATTTCCATCGTCATTGTGAATACTTTAGTATCACTCTGATGTTTTGGCAATATCACAAGGATAATGCGTAGGACTCTTAATAATTCCTTGTTTTCACAGTGTATGAAATACAAGTACATTGGAATAGTGTCCTAGTGAGATGTATTGATGATCTCTTGCCTCTAGACTCGATTGTGCACTTTGTTTTTAGTGATCGGAGGCTGGAGTAGACTGCCACCTTTTCAATATCAACTAACTCAAAATGAGAAAGTCGATAGAAATGTGTTGATCTCCGTGAGAAATGAAACAAGAGTCTTTTGAGAGGTCTTGAGTGGCTAGGGGGGTTGTATGTTACATCACTGGGTCTGGCGAGGAATTTTGATCTTAATGTCACAATCATCTTAGTGAATTTGACAACTATATCTTTACCGTTTCTCTAAAGTGTACGGAGGGCTTCTTTCTTTACACCCTTTATCCTTACATTTCTTTTTCATTCTTCAACCCTTTCAATGCTTACCGAGACTTCATGACGAGTACCTTGTTGGGTTTGTTCCAGTACTAGCTCCATTTCAGTCAGCACTATTCCCTTATTCTCACTTTTACTCCTTTTTTAAATCATACCTAAGGACTTCTACACTAACTAGTAGTCTGTCCCTGGGTAGATCCCTCCAGTTCTGGCTGGATCATGGGAACAAATACCTAACCTTAACCGCCTTTTAACTTCGATCAAATTAAATACAGGGTCAGTATTTTGGTATTGTTCTCTTAGCCATAAAACCATTGAAAAACTCAGTCAAGGTACTTGTGATATAAATATCAAAGCTCTTTGTACCTTGATTGTTTTGAATCTTTTAGAAATGCTCCCCCTCAACAAGTGCATCGATATTCAAAATAGTTTGGCACATAGAGGGAGGAGTGCACATGAGTCTTTAAGTTCACATCATTAGCCATATATTTTAATCACATTTTCTACCCTTATCAAAAATTTCAAATCTCTTGATATTTTTGATATCAATTGATTCAGATATGTTTAAGAAATGTTTGGGGATACTAATGTGTCATTTATTCACAAGCCATATTCGGAACATTTAAATGCCCCCCCTTCAAGTAATGAGGGTATTATATAGTGTTGAGTATGGTAATTTGAAAGAGTTAAATTTACTAAGAAATTCTTGAAAACTTTGTACTCAACACCTATATGTATGCCTACTTACTCACATATTATACATTACGTATTCACATATTATACAAGATAGTACATGAGATTGGACCTGATGTGTATTACCAAGTATGACATATTCATATTGTTCTTTGCATCAGACGCTTGTCCATCTCAGAATTCCTTCCACCCACCAATATCTCCAGACTTCTTAAAATCCTTCTCTTCGGTAGCATCTCACTGATCTTTTAAAGTATAGTTCTTGTACGATCCTAATCTTTCATTGTCCAGTTTCTTCTTGGCATGTCAGAGTTGATGTTGTAGCCGAAACTGAAGTTCTTTAGCCTGCTGTCAAGAGTCTGGTACACAGATTGAAGTGTTCCGTCACTAAACTTATGAAGCTCATCGAGTCGCATCAATCGTTTCTTGCCTTGCTTGTCCATATATATCACTCCTCTTGGATCATAATTAGGAGTGTATGGTTCTTTTGCATTGATTCTTGTGCACGATCTCTGAGGCTTGGTTAAGTTTAGCTTGCGTTGATAGCTTTCAACCCCCAGCTGAACATCTTCAACTCTGTTTTGAATCACTATGCTTCGAGTGAACATCTTAAGAGACGTGACAAATTCTACTATCACATCACCATCAAGATTGTTGATCTTCTGTTGGGCAATGAGCAGGAGCATGTTATAACAACCCACAATTTTCATCAATGTAATTTCCACTTATGATATTTATAAGAACCATTTTCATGGGAAATTTTTTGCTTTATTCCATCCACTATGTAATGTAACTTACATAGCAAAGTAAACGAGCTCACGCAACTACCATTACCAACTTTATCAACGTTTATATAAAGTAAACATCTTAATACGTCAAGTATATATTCTAAATATCCACTTTACCATGTACATTATCTACCTAACATACCATCCATAACGTTTATTATAAAACGAACATTATACATTAACGTTTATACCAAAACCCTAATTATATGTGAAGTTTACATACAAAAGAAATATACAAACTAATAAGGCATGTGTACAAGGTTACAATGCATAAAAGTTCGAATACCTTTTCCCTCCAAAACCATAGTACAACTTCCTAAAGCCTAAGGTACAAGCCGATAATGCATAACATTCAAAATCAGCCATTTTCCCTCCATTTTCTTTCTAGTTTTCGTACCACCATTCTAGAATAGATTATAACCCTTCCAAGCACCACATTTAAACTACAATCTTCCCTCCACTCCACCCCATACTCGTACAAACCTTAACCCTATCCCGAAACCCTAAACAAACCGATACCACCCTAACTAGCTCGAAACTAAAACCACAAGCAAACAACCACCCTCCACCATGATCCACCTACTTGTCACCACCAAGCAACCACCCTACCACCTCCATCACTACCTTGGGCTCCAAGGTACATGAAACAAACCTCCTTGTCACCTCCTTGGATTGCCGCACCCTCCTCACCTCCATACACCTATCTAAGCTATAGTTCTAGCTCTCATTAGTCACTAGTTGCTAGACCTTGGCCACCACTCCACACAACTTGGCCTCCAAGCTTTTCAAACCCCTATATATGCACGCATACATGCACACTTCTTTAACTCACCATTTAAACTCAAAGCTACCTCAAAATTATGATTTAGCCAAGCCATAAAAGAGAAGAAAGGAAGGATAAGCTAAGTAAAAGCCAAGGTTTAAAAATAAAGAAGTTCTTGATTCATCTCCAAGGTTTTTGACCCATATTCAAGCCATTCGACCCATTTTGAGTACTAGTAAGTCATATAACTATTTCTATAAGCTCTTGTCTTGTTTTAGATCCTTAATAAGCTCTATTAGATCATGTATAAGCTTCTTGTATAAGCCCTTGAACCACAAACCACACGTTTGGTTTTCCTAAACCAAACGCATGCTTAAAAACCCTAAAACCTTCTTTCGAAACCTTAATAAGCTATAAGCCTTAAGATGGCCCTAAAAGCTATTTCAATAAGCTCTTTTATCACTTTTATAAGCCTTGAGACAAACCCTAAAAGCTCTAAGCATTTGGTTTCTTATTTCAAAACCAAACGAACCCATTTTGAGTTTTCGAGCTAATAAGCTCATTTCATAAGCTTTAAGCTTATTAAACCAACTTATCTTAGCTTATAGTAATAAGCTATAAGCTGCAAAATATTTTCGAGATTGAAAAATACAACTATTATGGATTTTGGACTTAATTCGCAAATAGTTTCATGCAAAGGGGTATATATTATAAATTTCTGAAACTTATAAACTAGAGGGGCTGAAAATGTAATTATCCTAAACTTAAAACCCCAAGGGCCTGTTTTACCAACTTTCAAAGCTAAGGGTTAAATTTATATAAAGTTATATATAGAGGATTAAATTTGTAAATATATATATTCCAAGGGTATATATTGTCGTTTTCGTATTCTCAAGGGTATAAAATGTAATATTTTTATATTAATTATAAAAATATATATAAATATTATAAAACTCGATTTTATTAAAACCCGACACATTTATCGTTATCATTTATCGATCGAAACATTATAAAACACTTATGTTATATATTTAACATAATTTATCATCCACTAGCTTTTGAAGAAACTTAAAATCTTATCATTTAAAGTATAACGTATCACGTTACTAGGGAATTTCATGTGAGGGGATTTCATTTGGGTAGACGTTCTGATGAGTTGCTGGATTTACGATTTAAAGTGTCTTTGCTCCTTAAACGTTTACTACATGACCTCTGGATTATGATAGCCCGAACAGTGATACTATGTTTTCACAATTTAATAAACCAAATTAATATTTACGTTAAACTTTATGAAATAAAGTTTTGGAATGTAAACAATCGAACTAAGACTTGACATATTAACCCAGGTTGCGTGCCGAAGCCGTTTATTACTAATTGAGTCACTTTTGACATCAATTAGATTTCCCTATTAAGGTGAGTTCATAGTCCCACCTTTACATGTTTTCTAAACTCCGTGGGGAGATACATGCTATAAACTATGAATACAAGTGTTTTTCCAACTGCTATATTATTGCATAAGTTAACTGCCTTACATCATGAACCATTAATCACCGTAACGTGAACGCGGATATTGTGGATAGAACTATCGGGATTGAAGCATCCCGTTTGTGTTTACCCGTACATGGGGTAATCAAACGCACTATATTTGAGAACAAAGGGTAGCTTTGGTAAAGTTACCTTTCCTCAGGGACAGTTGTTCCTATAAGTCGTTAAATTGACTTCAAGTCGTTAAATCGACTTTGGATGTTAACGTGTCGGTGTCATGAGCTTAGTGCAATAATACTGTTTTCCATGATAATTGTATGTGTTGCAATTATTACCAATTATATTACTTGTATTCAACTATTGAATTACAAACCTGTGAATATCACTCAACCTTTATGTTGGCCCTTTTAGCATGTTTATCTCAAGTAATTGAGTAATTGATGGCACGGAGCGACATTGGACTAGAGGACGTCCAGACTTGTTATCATTCAAACTTTATGTTTTAAAATGTATTTTGGGACCTCCGTTTGTAAAACTCTGATATTTATTATTAAGTGATAACTAAATTTTCCAGAACGTCTCTTTTTGAGTCGTTTTCTATGATATGACTATTGGTACATGAAGTAATACCCCCAATTTAGCTTCCGCTGCTATGTCAAAATACCAGGGTGTTAAAGATTGGTATCAAGAGCCATGGTTATAGAGAACAAGGTTAAAACCTAAACTATAACTATTTTCCATCCAAGAAAGTCCTCCGTGCCACTGCATTTCCCGAATAGTATGTAAAGAATGATACATAACTATTATATAAATAACTTATGTTATTTTCCACTGGGTTGTTACAGAATTATGTCTACAACCACCCATCCTATTATTATCCCATCTAATTCTGATATGGAGGATGCTTTTTCCTCTACGAACATTCCTAACTATTCCCAGCCTCACCGGGAAACACTTTTTCTGACACTTCAGAGGATCCATCTGAGGATCAGTTAGTCCCAATAGTCGTCTCACCATTCCACAATGATCCATATATGAAGGTCATACAAGCATATTATGCTACTAATGAATTACCTATCCCACCACCACCAGCTCCTATTGCTCCACCTACTTTTTTGCCTCCATCTACAGTGTTACCATCATCACCACTATTTGATCCTCAAGATTTATTTCTTCCCGAGGAGATTTAACCACCTCAGAAACAAGCCCGTTTCCTATCACTCTCCTCTACTGATCTTCCTACCCCACCTCAAGTATTCGAGACTGGAGAAAGTTCTCATATGACGCGTCTGGAGTGCCATGAAGAACAGATCGATGAAATACCAAATCACTTAGATGAGCTCTCTCTTGATCGCATTGAGCACATGGAAGATAAGATAGAAGGTCTTGGTAATGGTCGAGTAATCATACAATGAGATTTTGACAGACTAGAGACTGAACTTCAAGAAGCTCGTACCCAGATTTTTGGATTTCAGAAAGAGCAAATAAGGCATGACGACGAGATTGTTCTTGCTCGCGTCAAGAATTCTACTCTGGAGATACTTATCGAGGATATCCAGGTTCGTCACCAATCAGATATGAGAAATCTTCTGGATACAATCCATGAGCTCAAGAACCACAAGTGAAAACCACAAAGCTACTAGACTAGATCCTCGTTATTTACAGCTTTTGTTTTGAAATCCAACCATGGGATGTGTGGCATAAATAATGACACTTGTCAAATTTTGACTATGTAAAATATATAGACAAGTTATCTATGACATAATACAGTTGTGATTTCGTTATACCTTGCTGTTTCGTGATATCGTGGTTGTCTATCCTATGTCCTGTGTTACGATTACTCATGTATCATATCTTTATGAATCCAGGAGTACTATGGATCTCTTACCACCAGGTTTTATCGAACCTTTGTACCCAGGCTTCATGAATGTGATTCATAATCAAAACATTGAGCATATGATTCCAACTACACCACCTAGAGACACTGAGCCTCCTGTTGGATCACCTATACCATTATCTCCATCTTCATCAGTAGGATCTTTATCACCAGTTAGGTCAACTACACCACCACCAGACTATCCCTTTGATGAGTCTATCTTTGCAGAGTTAGATAACTCATTGTGGATCATACCGCGACCACTGGGAAGTGAACCAATTTCCGAGGAACTTAATGAGTCAAATGCTTGTTAGAGTGTCCACCTTTGGAAGTCTTAGATTTCAAAAAATTTCTGTTATATCCTGCAATGTAATATCAAAGAATGTGTATTTCCTTGTTAGAACTTGTATCAAATAAGAATCTATACAATGATATGTCAAATGATTTCAATACCACTATGTATGAAAATTTTGACAATGACTTGTGATATCATTCTTATTCTGTGTTGTCTTGTGAATGTTGATAGAATGGCTCCCAAGAGGACATCAACATCCGAAACACCAGCCATGACTCAGGCCACCATCAAGAAACTAGTTGCTGATAGTGTTGCTACAGCTCTGGAAGCACAAGCTGCTACCATGGCAAATACTGACAATACCAATAGGAACGCCAAACAAAGAGAAACTCTTGTAGCAAAGAAATGTAGCTACAAAGAGTTTATGAGTTTCCAACCTTTAAATTTCAAAGGTACGGAAGGAGCTGTTGGCCTCATCCGCTGGTTTGAACGAGCTGAATCAGTATTTTCCCGCACTAACTGTACCAAGGACTGCAAAGTAAAATTTGCTACTGGTACTCTAACTGATGACGCTTTGTCTTGGTGGAATTCATTTGCCCAACCTATTGGAATAGAGGAAGCCTACAAGATCACTTGGTCCGAAATGAAAAGGCTTTTAACAAAGAAGTATTGTCCTCGAACCGAGGTCAAGAAAATGGAAGATGAATTTTACAGCTTAACTGTAAAAGGGAATGATCTTAAGACTTACGTTAGAAGATTCTAGGAATTAGCAGTTTTATGTCCCACTATGGTACCAAATTCTGAGAAACTTATGGAAGTCTTCATCGGATGATTGCCCCAAAGTATTATAGGAACCGTTACCGCTTTAAAGCCTCAAACTTTGGAGGAAGCCATTAACATAACCCAGAGGTTAATGGATCAGATACTAAAGCACGGTTCTGCGCAAGGAACCAATGATCATAAACGAAAGTTTGATGATAGGAGAACCTTCACTACTAACAACAACAACTACCAAAATATCCACAACAACAACAATAACAACCGCAACAATGATCACCACCAACAACAGAATAGAAGGCAAGAAACCGTCAGGGCTTATGCTGCCACCCTAACTAATAACAGTAGGTATGCTGGAAACTTTACCCTATGTAAGAAATGCATCCTGCATCACACAGGACCTTGCACTGTCAAGTGTCAGACTTGTAACAAGGTGGGTCATCTAGCCAGGAACTATAGAAGCAAAGGGCCAGCCACTGGAAGTAATCTACAATCAGTGTCAGTAACTTGTCATGCTTGTGGAGAGAAAGGGCATTACAAAAGTCAGTGCCCAAAAGCAAATAACAGTGCCCACGGAAGAGCATACATGTTGAGGTACATAAATGCTCAACAAGATCCGAACGTAGTCACGGGTACGTTCCTTCTAAACCAACATCTAGCTAGAGTATTATTTGATTTTGGAGCCGATAAAAGTTTCGTATCCATATCTCTTGCTTCCATGCTTAATATCTCACCAATTACAATAGATACCATTTATGACATCGAAATGGCTGATGGAAACCTAGTAAGCACTAATACCGTTATCCAGGGTTGCACCCTGACTTTGTTAAACCAACCTTTCGAAATTGATCTCATGCCGATTAAACTCGGTAGTTTCGACGTCGTCATTGGTATGGACTGGTTGTCCAAATATCATGCCAAAATTCTCTATGACGAGAAAGTCGTCCACATTCCTATCGACGGTAAAACTTTAATCATCTGAGGTGATCGATGTAAGACCCAACTAAGCCTCATATCCTGTATAAAAACCGAAAGGTATATATCCAGGGGATGTCAAGTTTTCGTAGCCCAAGTAATGGAAAAGAAGGCAGACGAAAAACGACTGGAAGATATACCAGTAGTTAGAGAATTTCTGGAAGTTTTTCTTGAAAATCTACCCGGCCTTCCTCCTGATCGACAAATAGAATTCCAAATCGATTTGATTCCAGGAGCGACACCAGTAGCCCGAGCACCTTATAGATTAGCTCCTTCAGAAATGCAGGAACTATCTGATCAACTACAAGAGTTGGCAGACAGAGGTTTTATTCGACCAAGTACTTCGCCTTGGGGAGCTCCTGTCTTATTTGTTAAAAAGAAAGACGGATCTTTCAGAATGTGTATCGATTACCGGGAGTTGAATAAACTTACCGTAAAGAATCGTTACCCATTACCCAGGATCGATGACTTATTCGACCAGCTTCAAGGTTCGAGTGTTTACTTGAAAATTGATTTAAGATCAGGCTATCTTCAACTGAAAGTCAGGGATGAAGATATTCCCAAGACTGCTTTCAGAACGCGATACGGACACTACGAATTCCAAGTGATGCCATTTGGTTTAACTAACGCACCTGCTGTATTCATGGACCTCATGAACCGTGTATGCAAACCATACTTGGATAAATTTTTGATAGTGTTCATCGATGATATTCTCATCTACTCCCGCAACAAAGAAGAGCACGCAGATCACCTAAGAATAACTTTGGAATTACTCAGAAAAGAGAAATTATATGCCAAGTTCTCCAAATGTTATTTCTGGATCAGTATTGTGCAATTTCTTGGGCATATGATTGACAATCAAGGAATTCACGTTGACCCCGCCAAGATTGAAGCAGTTAAGAATTAGGCATCTCCTACTACACCCACAGAAATACGCCAATTCTTAGGACTTGCCGGCTACTATCAGAGATTTATCAAATATTTTTCAAAGATTGCAAAGTCTTTGACAAAATTAACCCAGAAAAACAAGAAGTATATCTGAGGAGAAAACCAAGAGTCAACTTTCCAACTGCTAAAACAGAAATTATGTGAAGCTCCAATCTTAGCATTACCAGAAGGAAACGACGATTTTGTTGTTTACTGTGATGCATCACTCCAAGGTCTGGGAGCAGTACTAATGCAAAGAGAAATATTTATTGCATATGCATCCCGACAACTTAAGCCTCATGAAGAAAACTCTACCACACATGACCTCGAATTAGGAGAAGTAGTGTTCGCTCTTATTTATGTAGAGAACTATTGTATGCAACAAAGTGTACGGTGTCACCGGTCATAATTGTCTTTCAATCAGGTTATTATATCAGAAAGAATTTTAAAACAACATGAGTACAATCGTCGTTGGTTGTAATTTGCTGCGCCGCATTTCGATTAGAAATTCATTACCATCCTGGAAAGGCAAATGGTAAAGCAGGATGGTCCTTCTCTTAAGCCTAGGAAAGTTCGAATCTCGAACACTTCGAAGTTTTAGTGGCATTTAGTGCATTGGACCCTTCACCCAAAGTTACCATCACAAATCCTCGAAAGCCCAATCGAGGCGATTCAAAGATAAGGAAATAACTTCGATGCTAGAGAAAACTACGTGAATGGACAAAGCATTTGATGTAGTCCTGATGGAACTCGAAGTTATCAAGAATCGAAGTTGATTAACACTTTTGGTAAATTGAGCGGACTTGATTCATGGCTATGAATCCCATAATTAAAGCATTCCATCCACACTAGGTTCTGACAGATGTATCAAGGAATTCTAAAGAAAAACTATATTGGTGGGCTATCATGGGAAGGCAATCATCGCTGAGTATGTCAGCAAATGTTTGACATGCTATAGAAGTTTAAAGCAGAATGTTCAAAAAGCCATACAGGCTTACTGATACAAACACAGAGATTACCCTTCATGGAAATCGGGAAAGAATAACGATGGATTTCATTTAAAACTACCCAAAACAATAAGCGGAATTGCTCATTTTTTGGTCATTGGGATTGTCTTACCAACGTCAAACACATTTCTTTCCCACCAGTGAATAGATTAGTATGGTAAACCCTTACAATGCGTTGTATATAAAAGGAATATAGTTTACAGTCATGGAGTTGCCAATATCCATCATCTCGGATCATGACAGTCATTTCACATCCAGATCTGGCAGTCAATGCAGAGTGCTTTGGGTACTCAATTAGAATAAGTACGACATTTATTCCCAAACTAATGGAACTATAAGTGAAAAGAAACCATCCTAACACACGCGAAGTCATGCTTCGAGCACTGTGTTATAAGGATTTTGCGAATAAGGATGGGAGAGAACAAATTACCATGTGTAGGATATTTTCTACAATTACAAATTACCTTTGCCAGTATTAAGGCCTAGCACCATTCAAGGCAACTTTTTTGTCGAAGTACAGATCACCTGTCTGGCGGGCAAAGTTGGAGTATTGTTCAACTCACGGGACCAGAGGATAAATCCATGAAACACTCAAAAAGATAGTTCAAATTTGATAAGACACTTTCAAGCTGTGTAAGAGACCGGCAATGGATGAGTTAGCGCCAATGTAAGGGCGATATCTTTTGGTATTTCCAAATTGGAGATCGTGTTATGTTAAAATGTGTCACCTCGATAAGGTTGTCATTCCGATTCGCGGAATAGTAAGAGAAGCATGTAACCCGCGATACATTGGACTCAATTTACTTAATCCTGTTGGATCGGCCCTGTGCATTCAGCTGAGCTTCCTGAAGAAAATTCTAGTAATGTCCAACAATACATTCCACGTTTTCCTTCTAATATTAAAGAGTGCTTATCTGATGAATTCCCTTCATTCCAAAGAAAGTGCTTCAGCTTAGATGTACAAAGCTCAAACTTTGTGAAGAACAGTTGAAATTACATGGACTGAAGGAAGGTACTATAACAACTAAATGAAATCGATTTCCCTATAGTCAAGTAAGATGGAATCTGCTATAAGCAGGACCTGAAATTTACGTAGGTAAACCCGAAGATATATTCGTGCCAAGTATCTCACATCTATTTTCAAAATATCTCTCCTACATCCAAACTAATCTCGAGTACGAGATTTTTTTTAAGAGTTAGGAGACTATAACAAACCCACAATTTCATCTTTGGAATTTCCACTTGATGTTTTTTTATAAGAAACCATTTTCTCCGGGGGGGAAATTTTTTTGCTTATTCCTATCCGCTATGTAAACGTAACTTACATTGCAAAGTAATACGAGATCGCACGCAATGTACCATTGCCAACTTTATCAAAGTTTAGATTCTAAGTAAACGTTCTTAATACGTCAAGTCTATATCTAAATTTCACTTTTACCATGTTACATTATCTACCTAACTTTCCATCAGCTCTCGCGCGCGCTCGCGCTCTAAACGTATTTTATACATTAATGTTTTATACCAAAACCCTAATTACATGTGTTGTTTCCATTGCATAAACAAAGTACTAACTTTAATAAGGCAATGTGTACAAAGGTTACAATGATAAAAAATTCGGATTACCTTGTTCCCTCCAAAACCTAGTACATCTTCTTAAAGCCTAAGGTACAAAGCCAATATATGCATTTAACATTTTTCAAAAATTAGCCATTTGTCTTCCATTTTCTTTATAGTTTTCTTACCACCTTTCTTGCATAGTTTTAAAACCCTTCAAGCACCACTTTTTTATAAACTACAATCTTCCCTCCACTCCACCCCATACTCGTACAAACCCTAACCTTAACCCGAAACCCTAAACAACCCGATACCACCCTAACTAGCTTGAAACTAAAACTACAAGCAAGCAACCACCCTCCACCATGATCCACCTACTTGTCACCACCAAATGCAACCCATCCCTACCACCTCCATCACTTACCTTTGGGCTCAAAGGTATATACGAAATAAATACCCCCTTGTCACCTATTGTGTTTGCCGCACCTCCTCACCTCCACACACCTCTCCAAGTATAGTTCTGCTGATTATTTGTCACTAGTTTGCTTGACCTTGGCGCCCACACCCACATCAACTTGGCTCCAATGCTTTATCACTTACACTATTTAAAGTCAAAGGATACTCAATAACTTATGATTTAGGCCAAGCCTTAGTAGAGTAAGAAAGGATGGATAAGCTTAAGGTAAAAATCCGAGATAGATTAAAAAGGAAAAGATGTTCGTGATTCGGTCTCCAACGTTTTCGAGCCGATTATTCAAGCCATTCGGAACCCGTTTTGATGTTACTCGATGTCGTTTATAACCTTTTTTATAAGGCTCTTGTTCTTGTTTAGATACTTAATAAGCTCTATTAGTTCATGTTATAGGCGTTTTGTTTATGTGCCCTTGAACCTCACAAACCACATCTGTTTGTTTTCCTAGAGTACCATACGCAGGCTTAAATACACCTAAAATCATTCTTTCGAAAACTTAATAAGCTATAAGCCATAAGCTGGTCCTAAAAGCTATTTCAATAAGCTCTTTTATCACTTTTATAAGCCTTGAGACAAACCTTAAAAGCTCTAAGCATTTGGTTTCTTATTTCAAAACCAAACAAACCCATTTTGATTTTTCGAAGCTTATAGCTCTTTTGATAATAAGTTTAAGCTTATTAAAACCAACTTATCTTAGCTTATAGTAATAAGCTATAAGCTGCAAAATATTTTCAAGATTAAAAAAATACAACTATTATAGATTTTGGACTTAATTCACAAATAGTTTCATGCAAAGGGGTATATATTATAAATTTCTAAAACTTATAAACTAGAGGGGCTGGAAATGTAATTATCATAAACTTAAAACCCCAAGGGCTTGTTTTTTTGCCACTTTGCAAAAGCTAGGGTTTTTAATTTTGTTATAATGTTTATATATTAGGATTAAATTGTAAATATTATATATAGATACAGGGTATATATTGTAGTGAGTTTGTATTCTCAAAGGTATAAAATGTAATATTTTTTTTATTATCATTATGTAAAAATATATATAAAATTATATATATTGCTTAATTTTTATTAAAACCCGACACATTTATCGTTATCATTTATCGATCGAAACATTATAAAACAATTATGTTATATATTTAACATAATTTATCATCCATTTATTTTTGAAGAAACTTAAAATCTTATCATTTAAAGTATAACGTATCACGTTACTAGAGAATTTCATGTGAGGGGATTTCATTTGGGTAGACGTTCTGACGAGTTGCTGGATTTACGATTTAAAGAGTCCTAGCTCCTCAAACGTTTACTACATGACTTCTGGATTATGATAGCCCGAATTGATACTTGTTTTCACTAAGTTAATAAACGCCAAATTAATATTTACGTTATACTTTATGAATATATAAGTTTGGGAATATTAAATAATCGAAATCTAAGGACTTGTCATATTAACCCAGGTTGCGTGCGAGAAGCGTTTAGTAGCATTGAGTCAGTTTTGACATCAATAAGATTTCCCTATTAAGGTGTAGTTCTTAGTCCCTCCTTTAATGGTTTTCTAAACTCCAAGGGGAGATACATGCTATAAACTCTGATTACTTATGTGTTTGTTCAAACTGCTATATTATTGCATAAGTTATACGGCTCCTTACATCATGATCCATGTAAATCATACGTAACATTATACGCGAATTATTGTTGATGAGATCTTTCAGGGATTGACGCAGCCCGGTTGTGTTTTACCGTACTTGGTGGTAATCAATCGTATTATTTTGAGAAAAAGTGGTCAGCTTTGGCAAAGTTACCTTTCCTCGGTGGATAAGTGGTTCCTATCTAGTCGTTAAAAATGTGAACATTTTAGAAGTCGTTTAAATCGACTTCAGATGGTTACGTGTTGATGTCATGACGCTTAGTGAAATATATCTGTTTTCCATTGATAATTGTATGTGTTGCATTATTACCCAATTAAATTACTGGTATTCAAATAATTGAATTAAAAAAACCTTATGTGAATATCAGAACCAACCTTTGGGTTGGACCCTTTTTTTGCAGGTTTATACGCAGGTGTTAATTGAGCCATTTATGGCAACGGCTAGTGCATTGGACTTGAGGACATCCTAACTTGTATATCATTCTAAACGTTATGTATTTTAAAAAATGTTTTTTGGTGACCTCCGTTTTTATAATGATATTTGATTATGATTGATATAAACAAAATTTTCCAGACGTCTCTTTTTGAGTCTCGTTTTCTATGATGATGCTATTGGTACAATGAGAGTAATACCAAATGGTGCATTTCCGCTGCACTATGTCATATAAACTATCAGGGTGTTATACATGTCTTTAAATTTCATTGAGATGCAAAGTCTGGGAACGTCACCCTTATTGAATGTGTTACTTTTTATTGATCAGCTCGCTTAAACAACAATTTCTTATTGTGTAGAACCTTTTCCAATACCATTTAGTCAACAGTTAACACTGATGACACCTGGGTTTCTGAAAACTTTAAATGCGCACTTTGTGTTTAGATGGATTGTTAATCATTGTTCGGGTATTGTTTGAGAATTGCTGTCAGCATTTGTGATCGCCAATGCTTGATTCCAAAGTAATAAGCTGATTTGTCATATTCGTTGAGAGAGAAACTCCACAACTCTAGTACTCACGTCTTCAATTTATTCCATAGGTGTACTTGCAGCTGACATCTTTTTGTAGTAGGAGCAGTATGTTCCAGTCTGCTTTATCCCCTTTCAAGGTATTCTAGATTTCGTTTGTTGAAAAGATGATTTTCAATCCTGGGATTGTGAGTCGACAATTTTTTTTTTCTGTCTATCTGGGCAGGCAACGATTGATCATGTTCAACTGGACGATCTTATCCTCAGGAATTGTTTCAGTCGAGTTGATCTGTGAGAGCGCGATAGCATTTCTCAACATTATATTCCAGCTCGACGTAGCTTTTGCAGGTACCTTTTAGGAGGTTGAATATTGGTCCCACTAATACTTCTCTTGTAAGTGTGGTTAGCCAGAGGCGATTCAATGCAAACGCTAAAAATCATTAGTGTAACTATCAATTCATTCACTATTGTAAGTGTTGACTTTACCGCAGGGACAGTTTTGGTGATCCATTGCTGCTCTTGTTCATCCATTAATCATTTTAGACGAGTTCGCCAATCTGGAACTGTGTTTCGCTGATGGAAAGATCCATTCGAACCACTTCTTCTTGTTAATCCCTTCAGTTCGGATTCTTCAGCATGAAGTTGGTTGTTAAACATCGGCAACAGGTGTGGGGTTTTCAACATTAGGATTCAGAGGAAGGTTGTTCAGCAGTATTTGTGCCCATCTCAAAACTTGGTTCTTCTGGTGCTTCCTGTGTAGTTTTAGTTTTGCCAGGTTTGGATGTTTGTGATGGTGATGTGCCTTTGGAAGAGTCTTTTGGTGTTGAAGTTTTCTTAGAAGAGTCAGATTCTTTGCTAGATTTTTGTTTCTTCATCTCTTTACCCGGGTTTGATCCAGCAGGCAGACCTTCATCTTTGTCATCATCATCACGGTCTCTTTTCCTCAGAACTTGATTAGGTTTAGTACTCTTGGTAGATCTGTTTTCGTTCAGCTCTATTGACTAAAGCAATGCATTAAACAACTCTTCATGAGTTTGGTGACTAGCAGATGAGCCACTTTGATGCATTTTCTAATAAAGTATATTCTTCAATTCGAGTTCAGAGAGTGATTTGGCAGCTTCTATTGCATCTTGATGTGATGAGGCAGATTGAGGACGAGATATTGGAGTCTTTGCAATAGCATTTGAAGTATGTATGGCTTGAAGTTTTTGAACTTCGTTTTCCTCTTGTGCTTTAATGACTCTTCTTTAGCCTTCTTCTCGAGACACAATATGTGCTTTGATAGACGCTGGGAATCAATTGGCGTAGCCAAGTCCGACACTGCTTTTGGCAGAAGGTTTAGGTAGTTGGTTTCGGACTTGTTCATAACAAGAGTTTGCACCAAATTCTTCAATCTTTCAGCGTGGCTTTATTCCGTCACAGACGTTTGTAGAAGTTGAGGTTAGAAGTTCTGGATCTTGGTTTCTTCACATGAGGGTTTACAGACTCATACATAAGTTCCGGCTTCATAGCATTAGCTTTGAATCCGATTTCTTCACAATCACGGTGTGGCGGAAGTGTAACTCCACCTTTTTCAACAGTTTTAGCAGCAGAAGCTTTAATTTGGCGGTATTACTTCAATGTTGCACTTGTCACAATAATAGAAAAACGAGTCGCAAAGAGGCTTTTTGGAAAATTGAGTTATATTCAAATAAAATCTTAGTGTGTTACAACAAAGTGGGGTCCCATACAAATACATATTTATCAAGATATATATTGTTTGTTTGATAACAAGTTTGACATCTTCAAGGGCATTGCCACTCTATGCTTAGTTTGTTAGTTACCTGAGATAAACATGCTAAAAGGGTCTACACAATGGTTGAGTGAAAATTCCAGGTTTGAATTTATAATAGCTGATACATGTTAATAGCCCAGTGGGTTTCGGTTGTTATATACCCATTTTGGTAATAATTGCAACAGGAAATACAAATCATTATGGAAACAGTATTTATAGTAACATTATTCTTGCCCTAAGCTCATGACACCGAACCGAAGCCTGAAGTTATACGTTATTTACAAGTTGGTTGCCCCTATAGATGCATTGCCAAAACCCATAGTTATTCTATATGAATTTGCGTCCATATGGTAGTACGTTGTTGTTGTCTTTACCTGGTGGGTCGAGTTCAATCCTAATAGTATCTATTTACATTCATTTTGCGCTCCTTCAACCGGTCCTCCTGGTATGAAATTAACGTGTTCATGATTGTGGGGGACTTCATGGCAATAGCGGTGGTAACTTAGGCCAATAATAAATCAGGATAGTATACAGTGGAAAAAGTATCACTTGTCTTCCTGGTTAATAAAATGTTATCTCCCCACGAGATTTAGGAGAAAACATGTGTTAAAGGTGGGACTTATGAACTCGACCTTATAGGGAAGAATCTGATTGATGTTCAAAGTGACCTCATTTGGTAATAATCGGCCCTTCGGCATAGCAACCTGGGTTAATATGTCAAATCTTAGTTTGATTGCTTATATTCCAAAACTTTATTTCATAAAGTTTAACGTTAATGGTTTTGTTTTATTAACTTGTGAAAATGTCGTATCACTGTTCGGCCTATCATAATCCAGAGGTCATGTAGTAAACGTTTGAGGAGCTAGGACACTTTAAATCTAATTCCTGCGCAATCTTCAGAAAACGTATTGACCCAAAATGAAATCCCTCACATGAAATCCTCAGTACGTGATACGTTATAGTTTAAGTAGATAAGATTTGTTATCTTTTAAGTTTTGCTTCAAAGATAGTGGATGATTAAATTTATGTTAGATATTTAAATTATGAATTTTATAACGTTTGCGATCGATAAATGATAAACGATAAATGTATCGGGTTTTTAATTAAATTCGAGTTTTATAATATTTATATATATTTTTATAATTATATAAAATATTTCTTTTTTTTTCTTTTGGTATGCAAAATGACATAATATATACTTTGGTTTTATATAGATATTTACAAGATGAATCCATTTTTGTATTATATAATTATATTTATATATAGATTAAACCTTCACTTTAAAAAACTTGGCAATACAGGCCCTTGGTGGTTTTAAGTTTAGGAATTTAACATTTTTGGCACCCTTAGTTATAATTTCAAAAATTTACTATTTATTCCCCTAGCATGAAATCTTTTGCGAAAATAGTCCAAAAAAATCATAATATTGTATATTTTTGATTTAGAATGGATCTACAGCTTATAGCTTGATTAACTATATAGCTATAAATAAGAGAAACTTTTACGAGCTTAAAAGCTTATGAAAGAGCTTGTGAGATCGAAAATGGCTCAAAATGGGCCATTTGGTTTAGAAAGTTAAAATTCTACATCGATCGGTTTGGTTTTAGGATAGTTTTTTTATGCTTGTAGGAAAATGATAAGTTAGCTTATTTGAATGTCTTATGAAATCAGATTATGGCCTTATTAGGGTTTTAAAATGGGTTTTAGGGTTTTTTAAAAGGTTTTGTAGGGCACGGTTTGTTGAGGAAAACCCTAGAATTGAATGATTTAGTTTGATCAATTGATTATAACCAATGTGTATTACATGATACCTTCAATTTTATCTAGAGGTTTATTGTACAGGGATTTTTTTTTTAAAAACAGCTTACAAGTACAGAAATGATGAAATGGATCGATGGAGAATAAAATCACACCCGAATTATATTAGGGGGATGGAATCAAGAGCTTCCTCTTGAGTTCTTGGCTTCTACTGCTTGATACGTGTATGTTCTTATCCCTTCCTAGGAACTTGTGTAGATACAGGATGTTGGAGTGAGTAGTATGAAAGTTTAAAATGCGTGAATTATGTGGAGTATGTATGTGTTCGTGTATATATTGTGGAAAAAAGAGAAGTGTAGGGACCAAGTTTACTTGGTGTGGTGGCCATATTGGATGGAGTAGGTAGTATGGTGAGGTGCAAGGTGGTAGAATGGGTTCGACATACCATGGTGGTGACAAGGGGGTTTTTACTTGGAGAACAAGGGTGGTGATAGAGGTGGTAGGGTGCTAGGTTGGTAACAAGGTGGCTAGCTAGGTGGTGGATCATGGTGGTGTGTGCTAGGTTGGTTCGAATTAGGGTTTCAGGTTATTTATATTTAGGGTTTCTCGGCTAGGGTTAGAGGTTTAGGACGAGCTTAAGGGTTTAGGATTGGGTAATAATAATTTAAATGTGGTGCTTGGGGACTTGTAACTTGTGCTAGAATAGTGGTACGAAAATTAGAAAGAAAATGGAGGGAAAATAGCTTATTTGAATGTTATGCATAGTCGGTTTGTACTTTGTGCTTTAGGAGGGTTGTACATTGGTTTTGGAGGGAAATATATTCGAATGTTATGCATTGTACACTTGTACACATGCCTTGGATTGTTGTTTTTTTTTTTGGATATTGTTAAACATTATATATAATTAGGGTGGTTTTAGGCTTAAAATGTTAGTATTAAATGTTTTGTTTTTTATAATAATTGTTGATAAATGGTATGTTAAATAGATATAACGTATAATGTAAAGTGATATTTGGAATATAGAACTTGACATATTAAGACGTTTACTTGAGTTAAGTAGTATTATAGTTGGACAATGGTAGTTAAGTGAGCTTCGTTTACCCCTTTGCTTTGTAAGTACGTTACATTGTTGGTATGAAATAAAAACAGCATAAATTTCCGTTGAATAATGGCTTTCTTACTTAATATATTAAGTGTAATTAACATTGATGAAAATTGTGGGTTATTTATAGTCTCACAACCTTAAAGAAATCTCGGTCCCTGAGATTTAGTTGGACGTTTAGGCTAAGGAGTGGTATTTGGATATAGGATTTGGGTTCTTGTAGGATTTTTTCTTTCACGTTCCCATGTATATTCTGGTCCTCTCTTAGAGTTCCATCTTACTTTGACTATAGGGATTTCGACTTTGTTTTAGTTGTTTGACTTCTCTGTCTATGATTTCTACTGGTTCTTCTACAAAATTGAGCTTGTCATCAAGCTGAAGTTCTATCTTGGAATGACGAGAGATTCGTTAGATAGGCATTTCTTTAAATTAGAATCGTATGGAAAGTGTTTATGGTCATTACGGTGCTTTTCAGAAAGCTCCTGTTTTGTATGCACCACTGGGCCAAGTCATGTCAACAATTTCAAATGGTCTATGTTACTGCGGGGTTAGCTTTCACTCGCTTTCTTTATCGGAAGAGACCTTTTTGAGTTGACAATTTCCAACTATAACACGATCTCCAAACATGGATAATTCTAGAGGCTTTCGCCTTACCATTGGCTTAACTCTTTTCTGATGCTCTTGTAACTTTGCAAGCGTTGTTCGGTTTTGTACTATCTTTTCGGTGGTTTAATGGGATTTTCTATGGTCCCTGTCGTTGGACATATCCAACTTTGGCCCAGCAGATGGTTTGATTTGCATTTCGACTTAAAGTGCTCGATTGGTGTAACTATTCCTTTATAGATAACCTTTAAGGGTTCCAGACTATCTGTCTCTCGGTTGGGATGAAATGTGCTGATTTGGTAAGGGGTCTTACAAGTGACCCAAATTGTGTGCATGGTCCATTTGATGTTTGGGGTAGGTTTTGTAATGAAGTCCATCTTTATTATTTACCATGTTCATGTAGAATCTTTAGTTGTTATCAGTAAGCGGATGGCTTCTGAACATTTGCTTTAACTCTAGAACATGTCAAAAACTTGATGCATATTCAGCGATGATCGCCTTTTGTCTGGCCACCATAGAGTTTCTTTAGATTCTGATAACATTTTGTCGATACTTGGGTGAAGGGAATACTTTAACTTATGGGATTTCATGGCATGATTAAAGTCTCTTAAATTACCAAAATGAGTGGTAACCAAACTTTGTTTCTTGATTACAACGGAGTTCACATCAGGACGTACTTTAAATGCTTTGTCATTCTTGTAGGTTCTACGGCTCCATTTTCTTTCTGTTCATTGCTTCATTTTGGGCTTCGAGGATTTGTGATGGTAATTTTGGGTGAAGGGTCATAACTAATGCTCTATCTCGAAGGGGTTTGATTCGTTCCTTTTGGCTCAAGGCATCTGCCACAACATTTACCTTTCCAAGGTGATAACGAATTTCACAATCATAATCTGCGAGCAATTCTAACCAACGACGTTGCCTCATGTTCAGTTCTTTTTTATTAAGGACGTGCTGAAGACTTTTATGATCGGTGAATACCGTACACTTTGTGCCATACAGGTAGTGTCTCCAAATCTTAAGAGCGAACACTACTGCTCCTAATTCGAGGTCGTGCGTGGTATAGTTTTCTTTATGAGGCTTGAGTTGTCGGGATGCATATGCAATAACTTTTTCTCTTTGCATTAATATAGCTCCTAGACCTTGGAGTGAGGCATCACAGTAAACGACAAAATCTTTGTTTCCTTCTGGTAATGCTAAGATTGGAGCTTCAAATAACTTTCGTTTTAGCAGTTGGAAAGTTGACTCTTGGTCTTCTCCCCAGATATACTTCTTGTTTTTCTGGGTTAGTACAGTCAAAGACTTTGCAATTTTTGAGAAATCTTTGATAAATCTCTGATAGTAGCCAGCAAGTCCAAGAATTGGCGTACTTCTGTGGGTGTGGTAGGAGATGCCCAATTCTTAACTGCTTCAATCTTGGCGGGGTCAACGTGAATTCCTTGACTATCAATCACGTATCCGAGAAATTACACGATACTGATCCAGAAATCACATTTAGAGAACTTGGCATACAATTTCTCCTTCTTGAGTAATTCAAGGATTATTCTCAGGTGATCTGCATGCTCTTATTTGCTATGGGAGTAGATGAGAATATCATCGATGAACACTATCACAAATTTATCCAAGTATGGTTTGTACACACGGTTCATGAGGTCCATGAATACAGCATGTGCGTTAGTTAAACCAAATGGCATCACTTGGAATTCGTAGTGTCCGTATCGCGTTCTGAAAGCAGTCTTGGGAATATCTTCTTCCCTAACTCTCAGTTGATGATAGCCTGATCTTAAGTCAATTTTTGAGTAGACACTCAAACCTTGAAGTTGGTTAAATAAGTCATCGATCCTGGGTAATGGGTAACGATTCTTTACGGTAAGTTTATTCAACTCCCGGTAATCGATACACATTCTAAAAGATCCGTCTTTCTTTTTAACAAATAAGACAGGAGCTCCCCAAGGTGAAGTACTCGGTCGGATGAAACCTCTGTCTGCTAGCTCTTGTAGTTGATCAGATAGTTCCTGCATTTCTGAAGGAGCTAATCTGTAGGGTGCTCGGGCTACTGGTGCCGCTCTTAGAATCAAATCGATTTGAAATTCTACTTGATGAACAGGAGGAAGGCCGGGTAGGACTTCAGGAAAAACTTCCGGAAATTCTCTGACTACTGGTATATCTTTCAGTCGTTTTTCGTCTGACTTCTTCTCCATTACTTGGGCTACAAAAATTTGACATCCTCGGGATATATACCTTTCGGTTTTGATAGAGGATATGAGGCTTAGTCGGGTCTTACTTCGATCACCTCGGATGATGAAAGTTTCACTATCGATAGGAATGTGGACGACTTTCTCGTCACAGAGAATTTTGGCATGATACTTGGACAACCAGTCCATACCAACGACGACGTCAAAACTACTGAGTTTAATCGGCATGAGATCAATTTCGAAAGGCTGGTTTAACAAAATCAGGGTGCAACCCTGGATGACGGTGTTAGTGCTTACTAGGTTTCCATCGGCCATTTCAATGTCATAAATGGTATCTATTGTAATTGGTGAGATATTAAGCATAGAAGCAAGAGATATGGATACGAAAATTTTATCGGCCCCTGAATCAAATAATAATCTAGCTAGATGTTGATTTAAAAGGAACATACTCGTGACTACGTTCGGGTCTTGATGAGCGTTTCTGTCCCTCAGCATGTATGCTCTTCCCTGGGCACTGTTGTTTGCTTTTCAGCACTGACTTTTGTAATGCCCTTTCTCTCCACAGGCATGACAAGTCATTGACACTTGTAGTGGATTGCTTCTAGTGGCTGGCCCTTTGTTTCTGTAGTTCTTGGTCAGGTGACCCACCTTGTTACAAGTCTGACACTTGCCAGTGCAAGGTCCTGTGTGATGCAGGTTACATCTTCTGCACAGGGGAAGGTTTCCAGTATACCCACTGTTCATAGTTGGGGTGGCAGCATAAGCCCTGACGGTTTCTTGCCTTCTATTCTGTTGTTGGTGGTATTCGTTGTTGCGGTTGTTATTGTTGTTTTTGCGGTTATTTTGGTAGTTGTTGTTGTTGTTGTAGTTTCTTCTATCATCAAAATTTCATTTGTGATCACTGGTTCCTTGCACAGAATTGTGCTTTATTACCTGATCCATTAACCTCTGGGTAATGGCTTCCTCCAAAGTTTGAGGTTTTGAAGCGGTAACATTTCCTTCAATACTTCGGGGTAATCCCCCGATGAAAACTTCCATCATTTTCTCAGAATTTGGCACCATAGTGGGACATAAAACTGCCAATTCCTGGAATCTTCTTACGTAAGTCTTAAGATCATTTCCTTTTACAGTTAGATTGTAAAATTCATCTTCCATCTTCTTGACCTCAGTTCAGGAACAATACTTCTTTATCAAGAGTTTCTTGAACTCATACCAGGTGATCTTGTAAGCTTCTTCTATTCCAATAGGCCGGGCAAATGAATTCCACCAGGATAAAGCTTCCTCGGTTAGAGTACCAGTAGCAAATTTTACTTTGCAGTCCTTGGTACAGTTGCTACGGGAGAATACTGATTCAGTTCGTTCAAACCACCGGATGAGTCCAACAGCGCCTTTTGTACCTTTGAAGTTGAAAGGTTGGCAGCTCATAAACTCTTTGTAGCTACATTTTCTTGCTACAGGAGCTTCTCTTGGTTCAATGTTTCTATTGGTATTGTCAGCATTTTTCATGTTAGCAGCTTGTGCTTCCAGAGCTGTAGCAACACTATCAGCAACCAGTTTCCTGATGGCAGCTTGGGTCATGGCTAGAACTGCAGATGTTGATGTTCTTTTGGGAGCCATTCTATCAACATTTACAAGACA
Organism: Tanacetum coccineum; assembly: GCA_026074375.1. NCBI lineage: Eukaryota > Viridiplantae > Streptophyta > Magnoliopsida > Asterales > Asteraceae > Tanacetum > Tanacetum coccineum. The sequence goes on along the minus strand of BQNB010019414.1, from coordinate 22,818 downwards.
ACACAAGATAAGAATAATATCATAAGTCTTTGTCAAAATTTTCATATATATATAGATATTGAAATCATTTGACATGGATACTTATTTGATACAAGTTCTAACAAAGAAATACCAGAGAATGGCATTCTAATATCAAAGAATGTGTATTTCTTTGTTAGGATATGACGGATTTTTTTTTTGGAATCGACATTCTAACAAGCATCTGACTTATTAGGTTTCTCGGGGACTGGTTCACTTCCCAGTGGTTTCATACCGCGACCACTTAGATAACTTATCTGGAAGTTTTAGATTCCAAAATTTTATGCTCAATGTCTTGATTATTGATTATATCTGGGCACGAAGGTTTAAGGAAAACTGGATGGTAAGAGAACCATAGTAATCCCGGATAAAGATATGAGTCGTCATAATTCAGGATAGACAACCACGACATACATAAATCGGTATCATGAAACAACGAGGTATAATGGAATCACAACTTTATTATGTCATAAACAACTTGTCTACATATTTTACATAGTCAAAATTTGACAAGTGTCATTATTTATGCCACACATCCAGTGGTTGGATTCTAACGAAAGTTGTAAATGACAAAGATCTAGTCTAGTAGTCTGGTGGTGATGTTAACTTGTTGCTCTTGAGCTCACAGATTGCCTCCAGAAGACTCCTTATATCTGATCGATGGCGAACCTGGATATCCTTGATGATCATTTCTAGAGTAGAAATCCTAACACGAGCAAGAACGACCTCATCATCATGTCCCATTTGCTTCTTTTGTAATCCAACAATCTGGGTACAGGCTTCTTCAAGTTCAGTCTCTAATCTATCAAAATCTTGTTGTATGATCACTCGAACATTACCAAGACCTCTTCTCTTATCTTCCATTTCCTCAATGCGCTAAAGAGGGAGCTTATCTAAGTGATTCAGAATGGTTTCGATTTGTTCCTCATGTCGCTCCAAAGGCGTCTTATGAGAACTCTCTCCTGTCTCAAATATGTGAGGTGGGGCAGCAAGATCAGCAGAGGAGTGTGATAGGAAATGGGCTCGTTTTTGAGGTGGCAAGATCTCCTTAGGAAGAAAGAAGTCTTGGGAATCAAATTGTGGTGATAACACTGGAGATGGAGGTGGAGCAATAGGAGCTTGAATAGGTAATTCAGCATTATATGTTTGCATGACCTTCATATATGTATCATCGTGGAATGGTGAGATGGCTAGTGCGGCTAAAAGATTCTGAGTTAAATTCTCCGAAGGGTCAGAATAAGTGTTTCCCGGTGAGGCTGGGGAATAGTTTGGTGAAGCCGGGGTATAGTTAGGAATATTTGTCGAAGAAAAAGCATCCTCAACATCGGAATCATATAGGATAATAGGGTGGGTGGATGAAGACATAATTCTAAAACAACCCAGTGGAAAATAACATAAGTAATTTTATATAATAGTTATGTATCATTCTTTACATACTATTCGGGAAATGTAGTGGCACGGAGGACTTTCATGAAAAATAGAAAGAGTAGTTATAGTTTAGGTTTTGACCTAGTTTTCTATAACCGTGGCTCTGATTACCAATCTGTAACACTCCTATTTTCAACATATAGCAGCGGAAGCTAATTTGGGTTATTACTTCATGATTCATAGTCACAATAATAGAAAACGACTCAAAAGAGGCGTTTTTGGAAAATTGAGTTATCATTCAATAAAATTTCAGAGTTTTACAACAAAGAGGTCCCAAAATACATATTAAACATAAAAGTATGAATGATAACAAGTTTGACATCTTCAAGTCTATGCCACTCCGTGCCTTAGTTTGCTAGTTACCTAAGATAAACATGCTAAAAGGGTCAACACAAAGGTTGAGTGAAATTCACAGGTTTGAATTTATAATAGTTGAATACAAGTTTAATAGCCAGTGGGTTACATTGTTATACACCCATAATTGGTAATAATTGCAACGAATACAATCATTATGAAAAACAGTATTTACAGAAAACATTATTATTGCCCTAAGCTCATGACACCGAAGCCTTAAGTTATACGATATTCACAAGTTGGTGCCCCAGTAGATGCATTGCCAAACACCTAGTTATTCAAATGATATGTGTCCGTATGGTAGTACGTTGTTATCTACCCGGACGGGGGAGTTCAATCCCAATAGATCTATTCACATTCATTCGCGCTCCCTTAACCGGTCCTCCTATCAAGAAATTAACGGTTCATGATAGTGGGGACTTCATGGCAATAGGGTAACTTAGGCAATAACAAATCATGATAGTATACAGTTGGAAAAACACTTGTATTCCTGATTTATAGCATGTATCTCCCCACAAGATTTAGAAAAACATGTAAAGGTGGGACTTATGAGCTCACCTTAATAGGGAAATCTGATTGATGTCAAAAGTGACTCAATTGGTAATAAACGGCTTCGGCACGCAACCTGGGTTAATATGTCAAATCTTAGTTTGATTGTTTATATTCCAAAACTTTATTTCATAAAGTTTAACGTTAATGTTTTTGGTTTATTAACTTGTGAAAATGTCGTATCACTGTTCGGGCTATCATAATCCAGAGGTCATGTAGGAAACGTTTGAGGAGCTAGGACACTTTAAATCGTAAATCTAGCAACTCGTCAAAACGTATACCCAAATGAAATCCCCTCACATGAAATTCCCTAGTAACGTGATACGTTATAGATTAAAAGATAAGATTTTATCTTTTTAAGTTTCTTCAAAAGCTAGTGAATGATAAATTATGTTAGATATATAACATTATTAATTTATAACGTTTCGATCGATAAATGATAACGATAAATGTAATAAAATCGAGTTTTATAATATTTATATATACTTTTATAATTTATATAAAAATATTTCATTTTATACTTTTAAGTATGCAAAATGACAATATATACCCTTGGTTTATATATATTTACAAAATTAACCCTTTATATATAATTTGTTTATATATATTAAACCTTCATCTTTAAAACATGGCAAAACAGGCCCTTGGGATTTTAAGTTTAGGAATATTACATTTTCAGCCCCTCTAGTTATAATTTCAAAATATTTACAATATATACCCCTAAGCATGAAACCTTTTGCGAAACAAGTCCAAAAATCATAATATTGATATTTTTGATTTAGAAATGGATCTACAGCTTATAGCTTATTACTATAAGCTAAAATAAGAAACTTTTACGAGCTTAAAGCTTATGAAAAGAGCTTGTGAGCTCGAAAATGCAAAATGGGTTCGTTTGGTTTAGAAATTTCAACTCGATGGGTTTAGGGTTTTAGGATTAGTTTTTAAGCTTGTAAAAATGATAAGTTAGCTTATTAGAATAGCTTATAAAATCAGCTTATGGCTTATTGGGGTTTAAATGGTTTTTAGGGTTTTTTAAAGGTTATTTAGGGCACGGTTTGGTTTAGGAAAACCAAATGAATGATTTAGTTTGATCAAATGATTAAAACAAAGTGTATACATGATCTACAATATATCTAGAGTTTATTGAATGAGATAAAAAGCTTACAAGTACATGAAATGATGAAATGGATCGAATGGAGCAAAAACACAACCCGAATACTATTTGGAGATGAATCAAGAGCTTCCTTCTTGGTTCTTGGCTTCTACTTGCTTATACTTCTTTCTTATCCTTCCTTGGACTTGTTTAGAACATGATTTTGAAGTAGTATGAAACTTAAATGGTGAATTATAGGAGTATGTATGTGTTCGTGTATATATAGTGCAAAAGGAAGTGTAGGGACCAAGTTTACTTGGTGTGGTGGCCAAGTTGGATGGAGTAGGGACCAAGGTGTAGTCATGGTGACTAAGGAGAGCTAGGAAGGTAGTATGGTGAGGTGCAAGGTGGTGGAATGTGTTCGGCATACCATGGTGGTGACAAGGGGGGTTTTACTTAGAGAACAAGGGTGGTGATGGAGGTGGTAGGGTGCTAGGTTGGTAACAAGGTGGCTAGCTAGGTGGTGGATCATGGTGGTGTGTGCTAGGTTGGTTTGAATTAGGGTTTCGAGTTATATTAGTGTTTCGAGCTAGGGTTAGGGTTTAGGACGAGCTTGGGTTTAGGATTAGGGTTAATAATAATTTAAATGTGGTGCTTGGGGACTTGTAACTTGTACGAGAATAGTGGTATGAAAACTAGAAATAAAATGGAGGGAAAAATGGCTTATTTGAATGTTATGCATAGTCGGTTTGTACTTTGTGCTTTAGGAGGGTTGTACATTGGTTTTGGAGGGAAATATATTCGAATGTTATGCATTGTACACTTGTACACATGCCTTGAAAGCCTGTACATTTATTTTGTATGTAAACATTACATATAATTAAGGTTTTGGTATAAACGTTAATGTATAATGTTTGTTTTATAATAATTGTTATAAATGGTATGTTAAATAGATAACGTATAATGTAAAGTTAATATTAGAATATAGACTTGACATATTAAGACGTTTACTTGAGATAAACGTAGATATAGTTGGCAATGGTAGTTGCTTGAGTTCGTTTACTTTGCTATGTAAGTTACGTTACATAGTTGGAATGAAATAAAACAAAAATTTTCTCGTGAAAATGGTTCTTATAAATATCATAAATGGTAATTACATTGATGAAAATTGTGGGTTTTTATACGAAGTCAGATACCGCTTTCGGGAGAAACTGCGGCAAAAAGTTCTGAACTTCGTTAACAACATGAATTTTGATCGGTTCATCAATAACTTTCCTGTAATCCAACTCGGAGAGTTCTCTCTTGAGTTTAACATTATTAGCTCGAAGTACTTTTCTAAATTGATCAGGAAGAGTTGTTCCAAGATACTTGTTGACAATTAATGGTACTTGTGATTGAATAGAATCAAGAATAGCCGAACCAAAGTCAGCTTCTTTCAATTCCTTCATAAATTCTTCCATTTTTGTGAATCTTTAAACTACTGAACTGACAGCTTCAATATCAGGAACTTGAGTAGTTTTACCAATAGAAGTAACTGGTGGTGGAGGTGGGGGTGGTTGTGGTACATGAGATGATTCAGGTATAACCGTTACAGAGACTGGTTGAAGAGTTTCTTGGTGAACCACTGGAACTTCCTGTTGTATGGTGACATCCATCAGAGATATGACTTCAGCCTCTATTTGACTGGGGATAGTCCCAATAAGAGATGCATTAGGAGAGTTTAGGAATTGGTTCCCAAAGCTCAAAGAGAGAGAGTGGCTAGAGGTGTACTGAAGATAACTTGTCTTCTGAGTTTGTTCCTCACTCTCATGCTTTGCTTCTTGTGCTTCTTTGTCATGATCATCTGTTGGGTTTTTAGAAGACTTTACAACTTACTGCTGCTGGTTTAACATTGGTGCTGCTAGTGAAGACTTAGTGCTGCTGAGGAAGATTGAAGATCTACTAAGTCTTTAGTATTGTTAGTATATAGTTAGTACTGCCAGTACATTGTTAGTACTGTCAGTATGTTTAGTACTGTTAGTATATAGTTAGTACTGCCAGTACATTGTTAGTACTGCCAGTATGTTTAGTACTGTTAGTAGTAAGTTAGTGCTGCTAGCATATCATAGTTAGTACTGTTAGGAGATATGCATGAGTTAAATTAGGAATAGATATGCATTATCTCTTCACACGTTTTGTAAGTCCATTAGGGTTATCCTTGGTGTATAAAAGGAACCCTACGACATAGTTAGAGAGATATACACAAGGGAGATATACACAAGTATAAATATTCATAGTTAGTAATCTGTAACCTAGCAGATTAATAGAAATAAAAGTTTTGTTTCATTCATTGTTCTTCTTAGCAATATAAGTTAGTTTCCGCATAACTTATATTGTTCATAGTCATTGTTTTACTTGTAGTTATTTTAGATCTATCCAGATTGACTACCACCCTTAACAGGCTAGAAAGATCTATTCAGATTGGGATCTACAAGTGGTATCAGAGCTTGTAGAGAAACTCTGAGTAAGAAGAACCAAAACACATCAGTAATAAATCTCTACCTTCTAGATCTACTCAATGGCAGGATCAGAAGATGATATTCCACCACCACCACCACCACCACAAACACAAACACCAACACAACAAGCCCCTCACACTGTCTCAACCATCAAACTCCATATTCTGAAGAAGGGAGAATATGACATATGGGCCATGAAAATGGAACATTATTTGGCCCATACAGACTATCCTATATGGGAATTCATTCAAAGAGGCAATGGTCTTGTGAGTGTCTCAACAGATACAAATGGTGTAGTAAAGGTTCTGCCTCCCAAGACTGCAGAAGAAATTTTAGCCAGAGAGAGAGAAAGAAAAGCAAGGACCACCTTGCTTATGGCTTTACCAGAAGATCATCTTGCTAAATTTCACAAAATGACTGATGCAAAAGAGATGTGGGATGCTATCAAATCTAGATTTGGTGGCAATGATGAATCAAAGAAGATGCAGAAGTATATTCTAAAGCAACAGTTTGAAGGCTTCTCTGTATCAAAATCAGAAGGGCTGCACAAAGGCTATGACAGGTTTCAGAGTCTTCTGAGTCAACTAGAGATTCATGGTGCAGGTGTCTCTACCGAAGATGCCAATCAAAAGTTCCTTAGGTCTTTACCATCTTCCTGGTCTCAAGTATCTTTAGTCATGAGGACCAGACCAGGAGTAGACAGTCTTAGTTTTGATGATCTCTATAACAATCTTAGAGTTTTTGAATCTGATGTTAAAGGCTCTACTAGATCATCTTCAAGTACATAGAATGTTGCTTTTGTTACTTCTGAAAGTACTAACAGTACTAATGATGTTAGTACTGCTTATGGTGTTTCTACTTCTTCTGGTCATAACTCACAATGTGAAAATCCTTCATCATACTCCTTCCTTGCTAATCAATCCAGTTGTCCACAATTGGATCATGAGGATCTAGAACAGCTTGATGAGTTTGATTTAGAAGAAATGGATTGAAAATGGCAGGTGGCTATGATTTCGAAGTATAAAAAGACAGGGAGAAGGCTGCATTTTGATGCAAAGGAACCAGTAGGATTTAACAAATCCAAACTTGAATGCTACAATTGTCATAAGAAAGGACACTTTGCCAAAGAATGCAGATCCAAGGGGAATCAAGAAAGTAGGAGAAGAGATGCTTGGAACTCTGGGTATAAAGCTAAAGATAATGGAACTAGACCTGGAAAGCAAGAGGAAACCAAAGCTTTAGTAACTCTTGATGGAGATGGTGTAGACTGGACCAGTCATTCAGAAGATGAGGAAGACAATCATGCTTTCATGGCTTATAGCAGTTCAGGCTCATACACTGAGGTAACTTCTTGTTCAAAAGAGTGTAAAGAATCTTATGCTAAACTTAAAAAATTATATGATGAACAGAGGGAACAACTTGGTGATGCTAGTATAGAAATTAAGGCATATACTCAAGCTTTAAAGAAGGCAGAAGCACAATTAGTTGCACATCAACAAAGCCAACTTTGGTATGAGGAAAAGATTAGATTTATGAAAATTGATTTAGATGATAAAACTGATGTGCTCACATATCATAAGAAACTATTGGCAGAAGCTGAAAAAGAAAAAACGAATTTAAAGCTAAAGTAGAAAAATGGCATAACTCTTCTAAGGGTCTTAATAGTATGCTAAATAGTCAGATGAGTGCTAGGGACAAAGCTGGGCTTGGGTATGGAAATCAAATACATGAAGGTGTTTTAAGTTATGAAAATGAAGTTTTTGGAAGTGTATTTGAAAGTAGATCTAGTGATATAGAAAATAGTCCAGTGAATGATAGATATGCAGAAGGAATGCATGTTGTCCCCCCTCCAATGACAGGGATTTACATACCTTCTGGACCTGATGTTGAAATTGATGAGTAACAGTATACATATGGTCAAAAATAGTCTAAAACAAGTGAATCTAATGCTGAAACTAGTAATTTTGCTTCTTGTGATTCTAACTCTAGTGTGGAAACAAATGAATCTGTACCTAAACCAGTTGCTAATGAACCCAAAGCTGTTAGTAACCCTAAAGTTTGGTCTGATGCTCCTATCATTGAGGAGTATGAATCAGACAGTGATGATGAACATGTGTCTCTACCCACAAAAGAATAGGAAACACCTAGTTTTGCTTTTGTTAATACTGTTAAGCATGTAAAAACTTCTAGGCAAACTGTTAAAGAACAAAACACATGTAGTCAGAGTCCTAAACCTAACAAAAAAGATTGGAATGGTTTAATGTCTAAAAAACTGGGTTTGGGATATGGGTTTACTGAAAAGGCATGTTTTGTATGTGGTAGTTTTAGCCATCTTATTAGAGATTGTGATTTCCATGAGAAAATAATGGCTAAACAGATCGAATTGAATAAACAAAGGGGTAAGGGTACTGGACAAAGGGAAAATAGACCAGCATGGAACAATGTGCAAAGAGTAAATCACCAAAACAAATTTGTTCCAACAGCAGTACTAACTAGAACTGGCAAAATTCCAATTAATATTGCTAGAGCTAGCAGTACTAACAATGTTAATACTGCTAGACATAATTTTAACAGTCAAGCAGTACCAACTTTTGTTGCCAGGAAAGTTAATACTGTTAGACCCATTGTGAATGATGTTAGACCAAAAACTATTTTTCATAAAATTCATTCACCTATTAGAAGGCCATTTAATAGAACAACAGCACCAAGAACAAATTTTGCAAATCAAAAGATTAATACTGCTGTGAACAAAGCAGTTAGTGCTATTGGGGGCATAGGGAAAACTGTTGTTAAGCCCTCAGCAGATTGTATTTGGAGACCAAAAAGGAATTGTGTGAATAAAGTCTCCAAATACAATAGTGGATCAAATACCAGCAAAAATATTATTTCTAAAGAACCACTAGGCAGACCCAAGCCATCAATGGTTTGGGTCCCTAAGAGAAACTAACTTCTCTTAATTTGATGTGCAGGATGATCCACAGAAAGCTTTAAAGAACAAAGGGATTGTTGATAGTGGATGTTCCAGGCACATGACTGGGAACAAGGCCTACCTTGTTGATTATCAAGACTATAATGGTGGCCCTGTTGCTTTTGGAGGTAGTAAAGGTTACATAACTGGTAAAGGTAAAATTAGAACAGGAAAGTTAGATTTTGAGGATGTGTGCTTTGTGAAAGAACTACAGCTTTTCAATCTCTTTTCTGTCTCACAGATGTGTGACAAGAAGAACAAGGTTCTCTTTACAGACACTGAATGTCTTGTATTGTCTCCTGACTTTAAGTTACCTGATGAAAATCAAGTATTACTTAGAGTCCCTAGACAAAACAATATGTACAGTTTCAACCTAGAGAACATTGTTCCTTCTGGAGGTTTAGCTTGTTTGATTGCAAAGGCCACAGTTGATGAATCTAACAAATGGCATAGGAGGTTGGGTCATGTTAACTTTAAAAACTTAAACAAACTTGTGAAGGGAAACCTTGTTAGAGGATTACCTTCCAAGATTTTTCAAAATGACCACACTTGTGTTGCTTGTCAGAAAGGAAAGCAACACAAGGCCTCCTGTAAGGCCAAATTAGTGAGCTCTATCAGTCAGCCCTTACAGCTTTTACATATGGACTTATTTGGACCCACATCTGTAAGGAGCATAAACCATAAGACTTATTGCCTTGTCATAACTAATGATTTTAGCAAGTTTTTAAGTTGGGTGTTTTCTTTTTGAAAAAAACATAAGGATGAAACTAGTGAAATCCCTTAAGGACTTTAACAACAACTTGAGAACCATTAAAACAAAAGGTTAATACATAGATGTATAAGGTATAGAATTCAAGAACAGGGACATTATTGAATTCTGTGGGTCAAAAGGAATCAAGAGGGAATACAGTAATGCAAGAACTCCACAACAAAATGGAGTTGCTAAAAGGAAAAACAGGACCCTAATTGAGGCTGCTAGAACTATGCTAGCAGATTCATTTTTACCTAACACTTTTTGGGCTGAAGCAGTTAGTACTGCTTGTTATGTCCTTAATAGGGTATTAGTGACCAAGCCTCAAAATAAGACACCTTATGAACTTATAACTGTAAAATACCAATCATAAGCTATATAAGACCTTTTAGGGTGGCCATGAGACCAATCTGATACCATAGACCAACTGGCAAGTTTTTGATGGGAAATCGATGAAGGATTTTTTAGTTGGGTATAACTGAAGCTGAACATAAAATGATTAACACTAAATAGCAAGGCTTTTAGGGTATACAATTTAAAAACCAAAAGAGTTTGAAGAAAACATGCATATAACCTTTTTAGAAAATAAACCAAATGTTGCAGGGAAAGGACCTAAATTGGCTGTTTGATCTTGATTATTTAACTGATTCAATAATTATCATCCTTGGAAGATTAGAAGAAACAAGCTAACAAAACTGCAGTCCAAAGAATCTAATCATGAGATGCAGTTACACAAGATAATATGTAATGCAATGAAATACTATGAGGATGGATGCTAAATCAGCTCAACGCCTACTTTGTACTTGCATATGTCTTTTTATACATCACATGTCAGAGCTCAGAAGCTAAAAGAATTAAGTGAAAAGCCTAAAAGAAAAAAATGAATTAACAGACAAATAGGATAGAGCCATTAAGATCAGGAGATTCAAGCCTTTATTGGGGGAAGCCATAAAAAGGCATAAATATGAAAAGAAAATGAGCTTATGATGCAGCTGAAGCCTTAACAAGGGAGTTTGCCCAAGATACTAAGGATTTGCATCTTCAAGCATGTCCTGCTAGAGCTACCAGTACTAACACGGTTAATACTGCTAGCACACCAGTTAGTAATGCCCGTCCTTCTAGTAGACTACCCTACACTGATCTAACCAATACTGACTAAGATGATTCTCAAATACCTGCTCTATTTTCAAAAATATTTTATGATAATCAATCAAGAGATATTATTCTAATGCATCTTATGATAGATGAAGTTGCAGAGGCTAACGTTCACAATTTAGAACTAACTGTGAAATGTAGATCCTATTCCTACAATCAAGATTATTACACCATTCATACTAAGAACTCAAATCCTTAAAGAACCAACCTCGCAGTTCAGAACAAGGAGCAAAGTAAACAAAAAAATTCTAGAGCCTATGCTTTATTGTAAGTTAAAATAAAAGCAGAGGAGAAATAATCTACAATGATTTCCCACAATTATTATTTGCTTCTTCCTATCTCAAATTGAACCAAGAAGATATTAGCCGATGAAGCCTTTCAAGATGAAAGTTGGGTTAATGCTATGCAGGAAGAACTATTGCAATTCAAGATTCAAAAGGTATGGATTCTTGTAGATTTGCTTAATGAAAAGAGGGCAATTGGAACATGAATTGGGTCACAGGAATAGAGAAGGATAAAAAGAGGGGTTGTAGAGAGAATAAGGCAAGATTAGTTACCTATGGGAAATAGACATGGAGGAGGGGAATAGACTATGATGAGAATTTTTTGCTCAGGTGGTCTATGGATTGAAGCCATCGTAGATCTTTTTGGCCTTCTCGTCCTTATATGGTGATTCATATCTATCAGATGGAGTATGAGAGAACCTTCCTGGTATGGCAAATTGATGAGTTGAGGAGTATTTGTCTCACCTCCAGTTTGAAGATCCTAAGTAGCCCTAAGCAGGTCAAAAAAGTTTGTGAAAGCTCTATATGGTTTACACAAGCGTCCCAGAGCTTGGTATCGACTACTTTATTCTAACTTTCTCGTTAAAAGAATGGACACCAGAAGAAAACCATAGACAAACTATTTTCATCAAGAAGGACCAATAAGGAATCATGCTGGTTACAAGTAAAAGTAATTATATTATTTTAGTAGCAGTCCTTACAAAGAAAGAGCCCTTGGTGATGATGAGTTATGAGCATTGATAAGAGCTATATCAGATGAGTTTCTTGGGAGAGCTCACCGACTTTCTTGATTACATGTCGAAGCAGAAATAAGATGGTATTTCATAAGTCAGGATAAGTAGTTGCAGAAATCCTAAAGAAGTTTGATTTTTGCCAGATTGAAGACTGCTAAGTACACCAATTGAGACCCAAAGCCTTAGGGTCAAGTGAAGAGGAAGCCGCTGAGATGTGATGGTATACCTTTATAATCCATGATGGTGCATCTTTAATAAATTTGACAGCTTTTGAGGCCAGATATTATGTTTGCAGTCCTGTGCTTGTTCAAGGTTTTAGTGACTATAAAGACCCTCCTATCTTCAGCTATAAGATGAATCTTTAGGTACCTCAAAGCAAAACCAGTAGGCGCTTTTTGAATCCTAAGTGTCATCATTTGATCTAGCAGCATACTCTTACAGTGATTATGCTAAACTAATCTTGACGAGGAAATCTCCCACAACAGGAGGTTGTTAATTTCTTGCAGGAGACTTAGTAATCTTGGCAGTGTAAAACAGCAGACCATTGTGGCAACTTCTACAACAGTAGCAGAGTATCGTTGCTACGCAACTATTGTGGGGCAAGTATGTGGATTCAAAATCAGATGTTAAACTAGAGGGTCCATATCATGAATACAACGATCGTACAATGATAATGAAAGCATAGATATTCAATGTAAAGAATCATAGCGTTCATTCCAAAACAAAGCATGATTGACAAGTCATGCCGCCACTTTCAATTATGTGGATCTTTGAGAAAAAAGCTAATTTCAGAGTTGGTCTTTAAGATTCACACTATGATAATGTAAGTTGATCTATTAACCAAAGCACTTGTGATGTAGCTTATTTTAATTTCATAATTGTTAACGTATTGGAATGCACAATCATAGCTGCATTAGTTCAGTGTAGGCAAGAAACAAGTTCAAATATAGTACATTGTTGTAAAATGCATTCTATTGGCCGATGGATGTAAAAAGATATGTACATGCTCATTGGGATTAAGGATTAAAGGAAACTTATGTATACTGAGCTTAGTTAGTTACTGCTACAGAAACTCTGTACTGCTGGTACAAAAGTTAATACTGCTAGGCTTAGTTTGTACTGCTCAAAAGTACTTCACGATGGAAATAATGTTTGGATTGGGTAAAAAGATGCTGCTTGGATTGGTATTGGAGGCTATAAATGGTAACTAACAAATTTGGTGCTACCAAGCAAATTTGGTGCTGCTGCCACGTAAATTTGGTACTGCCAGGAAAATTTAGTGTTACCTGGCAAAAGTTTGTGCTGTATGTTACCGTTACTACTGTTAGCGAGCATAACAGATTTTCCTTAATTAAATATAACCATTGAGTTATTTCCCCCCAACAAGTTGCTTATAGGGGTCTATAGATTGAAAATTCTTGATCCTTCCTTCTATAACACTCTTTTTCTCAATCCTAAGAGTCCTAAGAAGGTCTACAAAGTTGTGAAAGCTCTATATGGCTTACACCAAGCTCCCAGAGCTTGGTATGCTACCTTATCTACTTTCTTGTTGAAGAATAGATACAGAAGAGGAACCATTGACAAGACTCTTTTCATCAAGAAGGACAAGAAGGATATCATGCTGGTACAAGTATATGTGGATGATATTATTTTTGGATCTACAAAGAAATCTTGGTGTGATGAATTTGAAGCATTGATGAAGAGCAGATTTCAGATGAGTTCCATGGGAGAGCTCACATTCTTTCTTGGATTACAAGTTAAACAGAAAGAAGATGGTATTTTCATAAGTCAGGACAAGTATATTGCAGAAATCCTGAAGAAGTTTGATTTTATGAATGTAAAGACTGCTAGTACTCCTATTGAGACCCAGAAGTCTTTGACCAGCGATGAAGAAGCTACTGATGTGGATGTACATCTTTATAGATCCATGATTAGCTCTTTAATGTACTTGACTGCTTCTAGGCCTGATATTATGTTTGCAGTCTGTGCTTGTTCTAGGTTTCAAGTGACTCCAAAGACCTCCCATCTTCATGTTGTGAAGAGAATTTTTAGGTACCTCAAAGGCAAACCCAAGCTAGGCCTTTGGTATCCTATAGTGTCATCATTTGATCTAGAAGCCTACTCTGACAGTGATTATGCTGGAGCCAATCTTGACAGGAAATCCATAACAGAAGGTTGTCAATTTCTTTGCAGGAGACTTATATCTTGGCAGTGTAAGAAGCAGATAATTGTGGCTACTTCTACTACAGAGGCAGAGTATGTAGTTGCTGCCAACTGCTGTGGCCAAGTTTTGTGGATTCAAAATCAAATGTTAGACTATGGGTTCAATTTCATGAACACAAAGATCTACATTGATAATGAGAGCACAATATGCATTGTAAAGAATCCAGTATCTCACTCCAAAACAAAGCATATTAAGATTAGGCACCACTTCATTCGGGATGCTTATGAGAAGAAGCTTATCCAGGTGCTTAAGATTCACACTGATGACAATGTAGCTGATCTTTTAACCAATGGTTTTGATGTTAGTAGGTTCAATTTCTTAATTGTTAACATTGGAATGCTCAATCAATAGCTGCATTAGTTCAGGGGAGGCAAGATGATAGAAACTTTATACTGCTGGTACCCACGTTAATACTGCTCGGCTTGATTAATGTTGCTCAAAAGCATTTAACGATGGATATGATGTTTGGATTGAGATCTAGCTGCATTAAAATCAAGAAGTTGGAAAAGAAGTGCAAGCCAAGCATCTCACACCACAGGGCATGGTTAAAGAGTGTGAACAAATTATCCATGAAGAAGAAATTTTGAAAAGAAGGAGTTTGTATCCAAACAGGGGAGGAAAAAGTCCATACCTGAATTAACTTTGGATGACAATACTATCTTTGATGATCAAGATGCAGATCATGGTATGGAGTACATGGAAACTGAGGAAGCTGTGGATGAGGGAAGGCAAAGTGGTAAAACTGAGGAGGTTAAGTTGACTGATGATACAGAAGTTATAGAAGATAAGAGCAGTGGTAATAAATAAGGAAATGCTGAAGAACTAGCTAGTACTGCTAGACCAGAAGTTAGTACTGCTAGACCAGATATTGATGCTGCTAGGCAAGAAACATATTTAATGATGGAGTTGAGATTGACTGCCAAATCTGAAGGTGAAGCTGTTTTTGATCTGCTCAGATTTATTCAAAAACAGATTGATGAGTTTGGAGGACAAGATGGGAGTAAGAAGGATCTTTGAGTGTTGGTTTTCTAACCACACAACAAATGGTCATCAGTTCACCATGTCTAACAGACATCAAGAACTGGCTAGTCCAGAAGCAAACGACTTTTGGTAAAGACTTCTCAAATCCGTTTACAGCTAATAGTTTGCTAAAAACTATATGGTTTTCAACTCACCATACTTCACAGTGAAGAGTTGGCTAGTCCAGAAGCAAACGGCTTTTGGTAAAGACATCTCAAATCCGTTGATAGTTGGTAGTTTACTAAAAACTATATGGTTATCAGTGCACCATGTTATAGCAATGAAGCATTGGCTATTCCAGAGCAAACGGCTACTGGTAAAGAAATATCAAATCCGTTTATGGCTGGTAGTTTGCCAAAAACTACATAGCCAACTTAGTTGGTATCTTTGTTGTGTTGCTGAAAAGACTGGAAGCTAATCAAAGTTGAAGTTTAAAGGTTGTAATGTGTTTGGATACATCCTCCTGGTGTTCAAGAAGATCAAGATGAAGAAACATGAAGTTTGACATGTAAACATCATGTTTAGGGGAGGATTGTTTGGTTTTTAGAAGACTTTACAACTTACTGCTGCTGGTTCAACATTGGTGCTGCTAGTGAAGACTTAGTGCTGTTGAGGAAGATTGAAGAAAATCTACTAAGTCTTTAGTACTGTTAGTATATAGTTAGTACTGCCAGTACATTGTTAGTACTGCCAGTATGTTTAGTACTGTTAGTATATAGTTAGTATTGCCAGTACATTGTTAGTACTGCCAGTATGTTTAGTACTGTTAGTAGTAAGTTAGCGCTACTAGCATATCATAGTTAGTACTGTTAGGAGATATGCATGAGTTAAATTAGGAATAGATATGCATTATCTCTTCACACATTTTGTAAGTCCATTAGGGTTATCCTTGGTGTATAAAAGGAACCCTACGACATAGTTAAAGAGATATACACAAGGGAGATATACACAAGTATCAATATTCATAGTTAGTAATCTGTAACCTAGCAGATTAATAGAAATCAAAGTTTGTTTCATTCATTGTTCTTCTTAGCAATATAAGTTAGTTTCCGCATAACTTATATTGTTCATAGTCATTGTTTCTCTTGTAGTTAGTTTGGATCTATCCAGATTGACTACCACCCTTAACAGGCTAGAAAGATATATTCAGATTGGGATCTACATAATCTCTTTGTGGTTTTTCTTCTGATTCTTTTGCATCATGTTCACCTAATGTTTCTTCCTTATCTTCAACATCTTCATCGACTCCTGCCTCTGAGTGAGTAAAACCCATAGACTACACATCTGAATCAGTACTATCATCAATAGTGTGCGTAATATCAAAGCTTTTATCATCATTGTCATCATCCTTCATTTCATCATCTACATCATCGTCTTTCTTCGCTTTGTCTACATCATCTGTCTCTTCATCATCAGTCTAGCCCCAGTTGTCAGAATCACTATCGGACTCACTTGTGTCTTCTTTCTCATCAGGAACCTCTAGCTTAGCACCAGTTCCTTCATCTGAGATAACAAATTTCCTCGCTGACTCATCAGGAATCCCTGGTTTTAAACCAGTTCCTTTACTTGAGTCACCGGATATATGCTGAAATCTGTTATCATGTCTCCTCATCTTGATGGCTTTCTTAATATCAAGCTCTAACTGAGCTGCTTCTGAGAGCATAGCAATCCCTTTAAGCTTTTTCGACGACTCCTGTGCAGACTTCTTAGTGATAATTGATGGTTCTTTAATTACCACAGCTCGAGGTGTTCTCTTCTTTCTGCCCACTGGTCTGTTTTCAAATTGACCTTCACTTACAGACTCATCACTTTCATCTCTTAGTTGTAACTTCTCCTGAGTAGGTGTCTTCTTTGATAATCAGTGGTCTTCTTTGGAGCAGTCTGTACATGAGTTGTTTTACTCTCCTTTGTTGCTTTCATCTTAGGAGAGGTTGTCATTTGAGGTTGTACAGTCTTCTTCACCTCCTTACCAGCTCTACCTCTGCTAATCTTAGGAGGAATTAGGCCTGTTGGGTACTTGTAGAACATTTGATAAGCCTCAGAATCCTTGATTTTGTCAGTAAGCCATCCACTTGGAATTGGTTTCCCATAGATCTGATGAGCATCACCTTTGTTGATGAACTTTAATCTCTCCAGCAGCTTGTCATCAACAACTGTATGCATTGGTGACCCTTCTCTTCTGGATATGGACTTGTGCTTGGACATGAAGTAATGAATAATAGCCTTGGTGAATCTTAGGTATGGCATGATAGTGCGTCTTCTGACCTTCATCTGACGGTTATCTATCGAAACTGTAGATCTTCCCATATCATTGCAGCATAATCCACGTTCTTCTCATGATATAAGCCTCACAAAATCTCAATCCTTGAAGGGCGAAGTCGGTCATTACTGGAAGTCTTTCCAGACAAGCATTTGTTGATAATTGCAGCAAATGTTCTCCACGGTTGATGCATGTGATCAACGAACAAATCTAGACTGCTTGTTAGAGTTCCCTTATACCCAAGCTCACTGACAAAATCCCTAAGCTCTGCTGAAGAATGAGGAATAACAAACTCTTCATTCTCATCTATTGGAGAGATATCAAGAATCTCTCTAAAAATATCAACATCGATCAGGCATGTCTTGTTATTAAGGGTGAAATGATAGGGTGGGCTATTCCTGACTTTCTGAACCGTGAGCCAAAATTGCTGCATGTAGATTTCTGGAACATCAGCAGAGTGATAAAGGCATTGTAGAACGGTATGTTCTTTAGAATATCTAGAACAACTTGGAATGTTTCTTCTCTTTGAGTTATAGATGGACTGATCCTTAGATTGCTTTCTCTAATTGGCACTCTGTCTTCACGAGGGACCAGCTTTTCATCATGAGCAGTTTGCTTTGCTATATCTTTCTTCATTGTTTTGCTTAAGAAATATCCAATACAGTTTATAGATATGACAAATCTACATGTTACTGATCAGATAACTTATTCTGGTTGTTATGAATGACATGATTAAGTCTGGTTTGATTATGATGTTTGTGAAAAATTTCGGCAGAGTTTTTGTTCATAAAATGACATAAATCGCAAGGATTGTACAACCCTGTTACACATTTCGCAAACCAGTATAATGCATATTTCGCAAACCTATGTGATACACATTTCGCAAGATATATGATGCACATTTTGCCAACCCATGGAATACACATTTTGCAAAAATACCTAATGCACATTTCGCAAGATTCCTAATGCACATTTCGTAAGAAATCCTAATGCATATTTCGCAAAAATTTCAGATGCATATTTCGCAAAAAAATGTGATTGCACATTTCGCAATTTTTCCTGATGCACATTCCGCAAGTTTTCCTGATGCACATTCCGCAAGAATGTGTGATTGCACATTTCGCAAGAATGTGTGATTGCACATTTCGCAAGAATGTGTAAATACACATTTCGCAAAAAATGTGTAAGTACACATTTCGCAAGAATGTGTAAAAACACTTTCCGCAAACAAGAACAAATGCATATTTCGCAACAATTTCTTAAATCTTTCTAAGTCATTTTCTAGGATCCTAAGTGTCAAGGAAACAAGAAACATGGACATAGTTCACACTTTTAACACCATATTGCCTAAAGAAACACCCATTTTGTCTTTTTCGAGTCAAATATCACACAACATTTTCAGAATTTATCCAAAGAGGTTCAAGTAGTAAAACAGTGGTGCATACACATTCCTAAGACACTCATTAGTGATCTAAACACAAACCCACAAACAATGAGGCACTCAGTAAGGTTTTCACACATAAACATTCACAAAAATCAACACAACTCACGAATGAGTTTGAGATAGATGAAACTGTTTTAGCCCTATGTTTATTAGCCCTATACAAACAAAACCCCTCACTTAATTTCACATTATCATAAAAAAAATCCGCATAAACCATAACTGTGAAATTCGATTTTCGAGAGATTCTTTATGAATTAAACTAATTCCTTTTAGGAGCATAATGAGAAGATGATAGTGAATGATTTTCCAGTTTACCTTAACTTGAGAAAACAACTTTTGATTCGAGTTTGAGCGAGTGCGACGAGAAGAGGGAAAAATGAGTATGACACAGTGTTTTTGTTTTTCTTTGAAATAATGTAATTTTTCTAAGTAGTTTATTTATCAGTTAATAATTAGCATTTTTACATTTTGGCAATTTCAGTCCCTGTGGTTCCTATGTCATTCAAATTCCATTATACATTTTCCCAAAGTATAAATACTTTACAGAAATGACAACTATGGTCCTTCTAATTGCGAACTAGTTTTCTAAGTCTCACAAATTTGCCTTTTGAGTCCTGACGGTTGAACACTGAAGCATTTAAGACCAAATGAGTTAATTAATTTAACTCCCCCATAAGATTTGCTCTATTGATGTTCAAATACTTTTTTCGCTTTTTTCGAGACTTAATTCTGAAGAATCATGTTTAAAAGATTTATTCAAAATTTCTCCCCCTCAAATAATGTCCCGTTTTCTATTAAAAAAGTTGTAGACATTGTTTGAGAGATAGAATGATCTTTTAAAATATTTGTCTGAAGATGATCTTAAATGACTGATGATTTTTCAACAGATAACACACATTATACCACCAAAAATAAGATTTCTCTTATTTTTCCAAATTAATGCACTGACACGTACACAAATTTGACAAATGAAAGCACGGGTTATGTTGCAAAGTAAACACAAGCCTTTGTATGAATGTAAAGTAATTTATACACGAGAAAAACTGAATTTCCCGTTGAGAGGTCAAGTTATCTTTTTGGCGATATACTTGCCTTTAGGATGAAGAGCGGGTTGCTATCTGAAATAATAGCAAACCATTATGACATGTTTTGAAACATTTTGAACTTCTTCTCAAACTTCATTTACAGTCTCGTATCGTTATTGAATGACATTGCTAAGACCGTAAATGTTATCGATTTTCAGAAGACATGTCATTTAAAAATATTTTTGGTATTTTTGATTTTATATTTTTGTATTTGGTTTTCTGGTTTTATATTTTTCTATTTTTTTTTGAAAAGGTTTTTATAAAAAGAAAATCTTTTTGGATTGTTTGTGTTTTATATATTTACATATGATACATAGGATACAGAATGAATTACCACCCTTATTCTTCCTCTTCATCAACCAGAGATTTCAGCGTTTTTGGAGACATACTTTTCATTCCAAGCTTGCTAATCAAGAAGTTGAATCTTTCACAAGGCAAAGATTTGGTGAAGATGTCAACAAGCTGATATTCTGTACGGACTAAGTAAAGTTCCACCACTCCATTCTTGACTTTCTCTTTGATAAAGTGGTATCTCACATCGATATGATTCGATCACGAGTGTTGCACGTTGTTGCAGCATAAGGCAATTACACTCTTGTTGTCACAGTACAGAGGGATTTTATTGAAATGCAACCCATAGTCTGTTAGCTGTGATCGCATCATAAGATTTGAGCACAACACCTAGATAGGGCTATATATTCAGACTATGTACTGGAGATAGCAATGCTCTTCTGCTTTTTAGATGACCATCTGACAAGTTTTTCACCCAAGAATTGTGCACTTCCAGATGTGCTTCTCCTAGTGTCCTGACACCCTGCGTGATCTGCATCTGCATATGCTGTTAGAGTAATACCATATTTCTTTATTATTTCACGAGCATATTTCGATTGGTTTATGAAGATGCCTCTGGGACTTTGAGAAATTTGTAGTCTAAGAAAAAATAACATTTTCCCATCATCGACATCTTAAATTTAGAAGTCATCATTTTAGCAAATTCGTCACACATGGCAGGATTAGTAGATGCAAAGATGATATCGTCTACATAAATTTGTACCAATAAGATATCATGACCTGCTTTCATGGTGAAGAGAGTAGGATCAACAACACCTTTAGAGAATTCATACTTGAGTAGAAAGCTGGACAACATGTCGTACCACGCACGAGGAACTTGTTTAAGACCATAGAGTGCCTTTTTGATCTTGTAGACGTGTGTGGGGTTGTCTTGATCAATGAATCCTTCAGGTTGAGAAACGTAGACCTCTTCGCGTAACTCACCATTTAAGAAAGCCGTTTTGACGTCCATTTGGTAGATTGTCATATTCTTGTTGGCGGCATTTGCAATGAAGATACGAATCGCTTCGATCCTAGCAACTGGTGCGAATGATTCCTCCAAATCAATCCCCTTTTCTTGACGATAACCATGAGCCACTAAACGAGCCTTGTTTTTTAGTACGCCTCCAAATTCGTCTTTCTTGACTTTGTAGATCCATTTCAATTTGATCAACATTACGAAATTTGGACACGGTACTAATTCCCACACTTCTAATCATTCGAATTCGTGAATTTATTCCTGCGTAGCATCGATCCAAGATGGTTCGAGTATTGCTTCCTTGAAGTTCTTTTTTTCAATAGATGTGAGAAAGGCATCGTAAAAACACCACATTGCATCATACTGAAGTTGTTTTCATGTGGAGACTGGGCGTGAAGGATTTCCAATTACATTTGCTAAAGGATGATTCTTTGTCCATCTACCAAGAAGTTCAAATGGAGGGTTGGAAGATTGCACATTTGATGTAGATTCCCGTGAAGACGTAGAAGCTTCATGGAAAATTTCATGACATGGAGTATCAAACAGTGCAGTTGGAGTTGATTCCTCTACACCATGTGAAATGGTTAGAGATTGTTGTTGTTCAGGAGTTGATGAAGTCGTAGCTGATGATGCATCTCTATCAATAGAGGTTGATAAAGGTGAATCTGCTGGATTGACAAGACGTGTAGCCGGAACTGCGCGAACTGGAGAAACAACCTTCGAAGGTGGATTAAAGAACTTATCGAACATAGGTTGAAACAACAAATCCCAATCATTTTTGGTTGGTGGGACGTAAGGTGCAGTAGGAGCAGGGTTTGGCACGAGTCCTGAACTAAGTGTTCCAGGAGTCAACAATTGAGGCGCGGGTCCTGAACTGAATTGTTTAGAAGCCATTGCCGTCAGCTCATCAAAGGTTACATGAATTGTTTCTTGAATCAGTCTGGTCCGTTTGTTGTAGATTTGGTACGCTTTCTTTGCGGGGGCATAACCAACGAGAATTCCAATATCAGCCTTCGCTTTCAATTTTCCCAGATCGTCACTATCATTTGTCGGGTAACACAATGACCCAAAAACTTATAGATAGGATAAATCCGGTTTCTTATCATACATAAGCTCATAAGGTGTTTTGTTGTAGCAGAGACGTATGAGGGATCGGTTTTGGGTGTAACATGCGGTTGAGACTGCTTCTTCCCACAGAAATAGTGGAGCTTTAGAGAATATTAACATGGTGCGAGCAGCTTCCACTAAGGTATGGTTTCATCTTTCGACAACGCCGTTTTGTTATGGAGTCCTTGTAACCGAGGTTTGATGTGATAAACCGACATTTTCATAATAATCTCTAAGTGTCTGATTCACAAACTCAGTTCCATTATCTATTATGATGTTGTGGACAATTGCATTCATACGAACTTGTATTTACTTCAAGCATTTGATGATAGCTTCAAGACCTTCATCTTTTGAATGCAAAAACTTAACCCATGTAAACCTGGAGTAGTCATCTACAATTACCAAGATGTACTTTTTCAAGCAGTTGTGGACAATTGCATTCATACGAACATGTACTTACTTCAAGCATTTGATGATAGCTTCAAGAGCTTCATCTTTTGAACGCAAAAACTTAACCCATGTAAACCTGGAGTAGTC